>JAOEHY010037545.1:0-30042 GCA_025447955.1 Psilopsiagon aurifrons | reverse complement strand
GGCCGGGTTGGACAGAGCCTTGGGTGCCATGGTTTAGTGGGAGGTGTCCCTGCCCATGGCAGGGGGTTGGAACTGGAAGCTGAAAAAGACCCAATTCCAACCCAAAACAGAAGCTGACAGTCACTCAAATTTGGCAGGCTCTTTAGAACAGCAGCAGTCCAATTAATTTCTACATTACACCCTGTGACTAATTCCCTTATTTCAGAAAGAAGGAGGAAAAATCTGCCTGGATGGGTACCAGGTGATTCAGGGCAAAAGAGGTGACCCAAGTGTTCTGCTGGAAATGAAACCAAATCTCCATCCCAGTGACCCAGCTGGGTCAGTGATGAGTTTCCTCAGCTAGGTGTAATTTTGTTTGAGTGTGCTTTTTGTGTCGTCGTTTTTAAGCCTGAGATAGAAAATCTCCTAAAATACACAGGCTGCTGTGAGAGTTTTAATGTAATCCTTAGTTTTTCCCAGCTAGATACAATGTGCCAAACAAGGCAAACTTCAATTTAAAAAGCCCATGAAGATAAAACTACCAAAACAAAGAAAATCAGATAAATGAGGAAAATTCCATCTTGTAACGTATTTAAGAGAAATTGTGCAAGAAGTTATGCTTGGCTTCAGGGATGTTGGACAGCAAAGACTGCAATACTTTATCTTGAATTTGCCACAAACAAAGGGCAGTGGTGGGTCAGTCTCAAGAAATTCATTTGCTGTCTTCTCTGAGTTTAAAAAGGGTGGTGGACAATTCAGCAACCCATCTACAGCGGTTGTCTCCACGATTTCATGCTCAAGGTAGATTCTAGTGCAATCCTGTAAACAGTTTATCCACGGCTGGTGAGTCTGAGTTGTTAATAGAGAGAAAATGATCAGGCAGGTGAAAAGTGATCTCCAGAGTATATTCATTGAGTTATTTAACTGGAATTTGATGCAAGTGCTCAGTGTTGGGCTTTCAAAGACGCCTAAGCCAGAACTGTGAGCAGAAGGTCGTGCTTAGCTGCTTAATTCAGCTTGATGTCAATGAATATCTGTGGGCTCCTATGGCCAGGTATGGGGAGAAGACATTACAAGGAAGAAAAAAATGTGTTTCTTACCCGTACCCTGCAAAACCAAACTAGCTTTTTGTTGTCTCGATCTACTTGGGGATTTGTCATTCACAACTGGAAAATGAATTTACTTGCTAGCTGAGATACAGAAACAAAATGCTTATTTATCCCCATTTCTAAATATTTTTACAGTATGTTCTTGGGAAGGAGGACTACAGAGTTGAATTATCTACTTCATACTCCAAAATTAGAATAGAAACATAAACAAGAACCAAAGCACAGGAAATTCAGCTCACAAGCAAGCAAAAGAGAACTTTATTTCTGAGTTTTGCTTTAACCCCAAATGCTGGCTGAATAGGTTGCATGATAACACTGGGAACAAACAGCATAATGGCAGGAATCCATAAAGTCCCTGAAGGGATACACTTCCTTCAAACCTGACAGGATTCTCCAGAGGCTGAGAACTTGTGCGCCTTTTCCAATGGCTTTGTCAATGGCCCCTTCCCTAGATAGAGATCCCAACTGTTTGGCTACTGGTCCCATTATCCCAGCATTGGAACAGCCAGGTGACAATATGCTTGTCTCATGATGGCTGAAACATTTTCACATATCTTGCAGCTCATTCAGGGATAAGGGTTGTTACTGCCTCGTTTATGAGTTTTTCATCTCCCTTCTCCATTACCAATGGCTGCCTCTTTCTCCTCCTGTTCTTGTCTGCTTCTTCCTCCTGCTCCCTCTTAGGAGCTCCTTCATCCCTTTCTAAATGTGCTCACTTCCACTTCCAGTATTTCTTCTTGTGTATAGGGGTGACTGATACTGGCATGGGTTGGCTCTTTGGTTCAAACTCAGTGCCTATTGTTTTGTTGTCAGACTCAGAGACCTGCTTTTCGTCTTGAGGGCACTGATTAGTGTTGAACAAGACTTGGTATGCATGGGCCAGACCCCAGCACGCTGCAGTGATTCGTTTCTCTGGAATTACAAGGTGACAGCATAATTTTTCCAAATATTTTACAATTTTTTTCAGGATTCTGCACTTACAGCTGAAATTCCAAAATGTTGGAGGTGCGCACTGTCCATACTATCCCTCACACCCTGCCACTCATAACTATTCAGCCTTGGAGCAGATCTGGGGTGGTATTCTTAAATAGCTGGTTAGCCCTCAGCATCTCAATAGGAACATGCTGGTTTGAACAAGCTGGGGTTCAAACCAGCTTGTTTGAAGTATTGAGCTATTGTATTTAGCCTGGAGGAGAAGGGGAAGATGGAGGAAGGTATCTCTGTCATAGACTAGATCCTTGTGGAGGAAAGATAGAAGGTGTTATTATTAGTAGTTTCCAACAGATGGCTCCTGAAGTATGGAGATGATGCAAACGCTGAGTACAAATACCAGATTAGTCTCAACACCAGTAGTTTTATGGTATCATCAACCAGTGCTGGAAAGTACAACTATAGGATAACCTTAACCAAGTCCCTAGGAGTGATAAACACCACCACAGAGAACATATACAGCAAGTAAGGTGTTGGATAACACAACCTTGAGTGCATGTGCAACAGCTCTGAGAGCAAATAAATCAGCTGTGAACACTGCGTATTATACTATTATAGCGAATGCTTATAAGGAATCCTTTTCAGTATGCTCTAGTCAGACCTGTTAACTCTTCAAGCCCCACATTGGATGCCAAAAAGGACGGTTGTGGTTTAATGCCAAAAAGGATGGTTGTGGTTTAACCTGGTAGGCAGTTGAACAGCACATGGCCACTCACTCGATCTCCCTCATTACAGGGTAATGGGGAGAGAAATGAGTAAACAAAAGCAAAATGAATGGGTTGAGATAAAACCGGTTTAATAGGACAGAAGAGGAAAGGTAAATAATGATAGTGATAGTAATAGTAATAGAATACAAATACACAAATCAAATGATGCACAATGCAATTGCTCACCACTAATAGACCGATGCACAGCCAGTTCCCAAGCAGGGTCCTGTGCCCAGCTTTCCCCTAGTTCATAAACTGACCATGACACCATCTGGTGTGGGATATTCCCTGGGTCAGTTGAAGTCAAGTCCTGCCTGTGTCTCCTCCCAGCTTCTATGCCCCCCCAGCCTACTCAAGGCAGGCCAGTGAAGCTGAAAAGTCCTTGACTTAGTGTAAGCACTGCTCAGGAACAACTAAAACATCAGTGTGTTATCAATCAGAATTATTCTCACCCTAAATCCAAACCACAGCACTGTACCAGCTGCTAGGCAGCAAATTAACTCTGTCCCAAGCAAAACCACAACAGTATTGTAATTTGGTCATTATCCTATCCCAACATATCTCACACTACATCGATTGACAATTGTAAGGGATTTTAGCATGCTGTTGCTAATAAGATGTTTAGTTGGGGCTGGAATTGTTGGTTGGCTACATGCTAGTGAGTGAACGAGTACATACTACATGGTTGAGTAGTAATGGTCACAATAAGAAGAAATTAAATAACCTAATGCCAAAGTTAGGCAGTTATTCAAAGCAAAAACCTGCCAAGTGATGGTTGGTGTGTGTCCTCTGAGGGTGGAGAGGTGACAACAACAAGCCTAACCTCAGCCTCCAAAAACCTCATTTAAAAAGGGGAAAGGCAGTCGCCTCCATGTGCTCCTGGTTCTTGACATCCTTGTGTTTGCAGGCACCAGGCTTCACTATGTGATTGGCATAACAGTGTTGCACACAAAATGAATAAAGAAAAGAAACCAAACCAGAGGGCCAAATAAACAATTTTAGTTTACATTTTTAGCTTTAATTCTCTGCATTTTCAACTAGGACTTGAAAGGCAAAAATCCCAGATCTTGCTTTTCATGTTTTCATGCACCAATGGTTAATGTTTCTGTGGAATTTGGCTGTTTGCATTTCCAGCATATTTCAGCCTGATTTATGAATGTGCACAACACAGTCTGAAAGGCTGGATAGGTCCTGAGAAGCCAAACTCCTCACCAAGCATATGACCATAGGAAAAAGAAGAAACTAAGTCAGTAAAAGTAAATAAGTATTAAATATTGAACAAAACTCTTTCTTCTGCAAAGCAGATAAGAAATGTCTTTTGCATTCAGATAACATGTTGGTGAGACCTGAAAAGTCTCCTGGCTGAGATTCAGTCTCTTGGATGAGATTAAGGGTTTTGCCTGGTTTAGGATGTATGCCAACGTGTAAAGGCTTCCAGTTGATTTGACAAGCCTTTAGATCAGATGGTGTGATTCAGCCTTAAATATTGCAAACATAAGACCTCTAACAGCTCAGTATCTTTTGAGTTTGGTTTTATTTAGTCTAGAGAAATGAAAACTTAAAGAAAAAACCCATCAATCTTCAGCTAGGTAAAATGCATCCAAAGAGAAAGGGGGGGAAGTTCCTCTCTGTGCCTAGGAGGGACAGTGCAAGAGCTAATGGGATCCACCAGCAACAGTGAAAACTGAGACTCGAACTTGTGAAAAGCCTTCTCAACAGTGATGCTAATTTCAATCCTGGGTCATGTCAAGCATAAGAGATTGCATAGGCAGGTTAAGAAAATATCTGTTGGGAAGATTTTGGGCTGCGGGTGCAGAGGGAAGCTTCAGCTGATGTGCTTTTGAGCAGCAGTGCCCATGGCTGAGCAGGAGGCATAGGGGTGGCTGGCATGGGGGATGTGGGACCTACTTGGATGGGTGAGGATGCTCAGGGACTCCGTCAGCCATCTGCTTTGGAGGCGAACACAAGGGTGGAGGAAACGCAGATAGACAGAGTCTCCTGAAGAATGTGGGTCGTTTTGCTTTAGTGAGTGACAGACAGGAGAAAACAATAGAAACCAAAAGAGAAGCATTTCTGAATCAGAAGTCCTCCTAGGACAGATATCTTCTGTAAATTTGCACATAGAGAAAGAAAAAGGATTATCACATTCCTTTTGAAGCCTGCATTAAGATATTTAGGAATTCCCTATGTAGTATTTCAGAAGCGGGGGCTCAGTCCACTGCTCAGTGAATTTTTAATCCAACAGACCACACTCTTCGAAAGAATAAAACATCCATCTGTATTTTAATCATAGCCACACTCATTCGAAAGACAAAATACAATTATTGCTTTGTAAACATTCCTTCATTTGATTTTAAATTAAATTCTGCTCACGTAACAGATTACTTCAGCCTGGAAATCTCTGTATTTTACAAACAAGCACAGACCTGTTACTTTTTCATTGAGAAATTTAGCATTAAGAGCGATGCTCAAATTAATTACTGTATAACCACAATTCTACATGCTATGATAAGAACAATTTTTACTTTCCTTTCCAGACATGACCTATTTCTTTTACTTTATACTAAACTTCGAAATACTTATTGATATCTCATTCATGTTTTCTCTCCAGCTCATGAAATTTCTAGGCAGTAGGTAAATGGTCTCAGAAGAATGTAAGAAGGGAACTAAAGAGGACAAAAATGGTAAGATGGTTGTACGAAACAACTCGTGATATGAATGTTGAATTGATTTCTTAATTGTTTAAAAGGTGTTAGGATTACAAAGTTATTCTAAAGCACTATAACAGAATAGGATTTATTGTTGATAAAGATATCACAGCTTCTTAAATTTGATACAAATGTGGTCAGTGAAGCGATTTGGCAGTTGATGATATGTGACATTTGCCCTGTAGTCACTGAGTGGATGATGCTGACCTTTGAGCTCACATTTTCCCATGTGAAAGCAGTTTCTTCAGTGCAGGTCTTGCAAGAAACCCAGCAAGAACAAAGACGACAACTGCGAGGACAGCGACAGCAGCAACGACCGGTGCGAGGGGGTTATCAGCAGGAACAGCTTGGGGAGAAGACAGAGAGGAATCCAGGCCTGAGAGTGAAGGCAGAAGGGGTAGATCTCAGTTTATTAAAGATCAGGTCACAGAGAGCTGCTGCATTAAAAAGGATGGTTCCCAGAGCAAAGCCCGAATTAGGCTAACTTCACTGCTTTAAACTATTTGAACACGCTTTACATTAACAGGGATGACAACATAACTAAATGAACTTGATAAGAGGAAGACAACTAAGGGAATTAAATGTTTCTCAGGAAGGCTGAGCTGGCCATCATATTAGCCATTCGTTCATTGGCTCCAGCAGACTGGAGCTAATCAGTTCAATGGACTTATAGCACCAAAGATTTCATGGCATTTTTGTGGCATCCAGTTTCATAGAAGCGTAGAATAGTTAAGGTCCCTTCCAATAGTAACCATTCTATGATTCTATGAAAACGGGGAGCACGCGACCTCTCCTTTGGGACGGCCAAAGCAGTTCTGCTTTCATGCATTCAGGTCAAAACAGCGGGATTACAATGTGTTGAAAGAAGAGATTTGTAGACATTTGGCTCAGCCAAAAAAAAACCCCTTTTTTATGGTAAAGTTGGCAAAATCAGATTTCAGTGGCAGAAGTAAGAAAAACCATGGATTTTCTTGAAGCCTGAAGTAGGCTTAGGGTAAAAGAAGAGAAAGTTACTTGTCTTTACCAATACTTCTACTCTTAGCACCCCCTCCTCGAAGCTGAAGTGGCCCAACAACCACGTTCACTCTTTCCTCAGCAGAACTTGCATCTCTCTTGGCCCTGCTAACACAGCCCCGGTAGCAGCGGGAGGAATAGTCACGAAGCCTGCACACCACCAGCTCGCACCGCAGGTAGACTAACGAATGACGACTGATGAACTCAAAGGCGTTAAACTTGAACCGAGCAAAGTGGCTGTAGGGGGAGTAGTATCTGGCATAGGAAGAATCTCTAACACATCTAGAAAGAAAGGAAAAAGAGAATTAGGCTTCATGGATACATATGTGTATATACCTGCAAAAATGCAATAGGTTAAAACGAAATTATATCAGCCAGGTGCTAAGAACACAATGGGACAAAGATTCGACTTTTATAGTGTTGTATAGACTTTGTAAATAGAGACTTAATTCCTAGGAAGAAGCTAGAGCACTGGCAACTCTTTCTTTCCAAAAGAAGGATATTCTATTTAGGAGAGGTTGGATGAGTCCTTGAGCAACCTGATTTAGTGGGAGGTGTCCCTACCCAAGGCAGGGTGGGTGGAACTGGATGAGCTTTAAGGTCCCTTCCAACACAAACTATTCTGTGATTCTAAGTGTCAAAGAGGGAAGAAAAGACTTTTACTAATGACTGTGCTATATGAGTCATAAAAAAATGATTCTAATGCTTGACCTGATTTTAGTGACATATTTAATGCTTAGGATGATAGATTCCTGCTGACAGTTTTCACTATCTCATCTCATCTACCTCCCACTACTTTGGATTGTGCATATAGGACAAGGTTGATCTTAAGGTCTTTTCCAACCCTAACTATTCTACAATTCTACGATGAAGTAATGGAAATGAAGTGCTAGTAAAGTCTTAATGTAATGTCTTATTTCCAGGTTCGTACTGTAAGAATATAAACTCAAAGACCCCTCTTAACAGTCTGTGGATAGTGAGGTCTAAACCGATTCAGATTGGCTCTAGCCTTTTAAATAAATGCAGAAAGAGTATTGTAGCTATGCTTCTAACAACTTGAGACAGCTCTTACCCATTCCTGATTATATCATAGGCCAGTCTGTTAAAATCATGAGGATCAGGTGATGCCACACATGTGTCCACAAACAGGATTAGATTTGGATCAGAGCTGTGAAGATAAGCTTGAAGGTACAAATTTTGGTTCAAGTCAATGTAGTATGGAGAGTCATGCACTTGCTGCAAGAATGATGAGGAATCATAGAAAGTGATGTTCATGGTGTATCTTCCAAACTGATTTTCAGTCACATCTACAGCATCCTCAGCAACATACATTATTTGCATCCATGTTTTCTGTAGCATTTTGCAACTGATGTGTAAGTTAATATTCTTTTTCCTCCTGATTATGTACCCAGAAGATGAAACTTTGATCGTGTTGGAATAGTTGATGGTATCGTTGTTCTCCTGTTTAACATGCAATTTAAAATGAGGAATTGCATTTTTGTCACGTTACATATTTTAAGCTTTGGTAGAGTAACACACAGTTTGAAAATGCAGACTCATCTTAAACTCTTTAAACCAAGAAGTTGATGCTGGTCTTTTCTGCTCACACATTCTAAATAAACTAGCTGAAGTAAGCAGTTAGACAGAAATCAGTGAACAAAACCTCTGTGAACTCCAAGGCAGAACCAGCTCGTTGAACATCTGTTCCAAATACCAATCATGTAGTGCAATTACCCCAATTATCCCAAACCTGTGTGGCAATTATAAGACTACATCTGCTTTAAATCAAGGAGAGTTCATATAACTTCTTCTCATGCTTTCCTCCCTAGAAGCTCATTTCTATTAAGCGTGGGGATTCCCTAAAGCACTAAAAACCTCTGCATCTCATTGGTTTGCTTTGCACTGTAGACCACGAGAGCCCTTCATGATTCCCTTCAGTGTGGAGGTCTGCAATTCAGGATAACACGTACCTCTCGTATTGTCCCACAGCCATTGTAGGGTATGTTGAATATAACCTCATGTGATGTGATTGTTGGTCTACAACGATTATCATTCAGAGTGACCATCTGTGCTGAGTAGCCCTGCGACTGGAGGTAGTCTGTGCTAACCACTGCATGCATGTAGTCTGGCAAACACTGAAGGGCTGGTAGAAGAAGAAATCATGTATTACTGACTTTATGAAATTGTTAATTATTAAATGCTGTAACTGAATCAAAGGTTGTTTATTTCTTCATTTAGAAGAGAGGCAGTTCACAGACCAACCCATCATATTCACACGTCATGTAATTTCCCTAACATCTTCAAATACACACAAATCTTTACTTCACAAACAAAAGCAATAATTAGGCTTGTATGTCAATGAGCACAAACCAGCAACTTACTAGAGTTATGAACTGCTGGAATGGAGGAGTAGTGAGCCTGAAACCCTCTGAAGGTGTCTCCAGAATCGCTGTGAAAGTGAATGGTCATCATGTTTGAAGAGGATGTGTACGTGGGGAAGGAACCAGAGCAAAGTCTCCCAAGAAGTGGGGAAGAATGCAGAGGCCCATCGTAGACTTCAATGTAGTCATACTGGCATCTGTCGCTTTGCATCCTGGCAAACAAATGTCAGCACCTTGTCAAAAGTGTTTCAGAAACTCAGATTTAACATGTTATAAAATCAGCACTTAAGGTTTCCATGGCTGAGGGTTTATTCGTTTTGTATGTAGATGTAGCAGAAAATTGTGAGCAGAAAATACGACAGTAATCCAGATTTTCTTCTGGTCATAAAATCATAGAGTCATAGAGTGGCTTGGGCTGGAAAGGACTTTAAGATGATCTAATTCCAACCCCCCTGGCACAGGCAGGGATCTGTCACACTAGACCACGTTGTTCAAAGTCCAGCCTTGCTTTGGACAGTGCCAGACATGGAGCCTTTCAGCTGCTGGATGTTATTGAAAGAATCTGTAGAATTTGGAAGGCTTCCTGTTTCAGATAGGTTTCCAAACTTCTCAAGTATGTTTTGACTTTGGTATTTGCTAAGGGAATCGATGTTTTACTTACTGAATATCTCTAAATGTGAGCATAACACGGAAATTGTTCTCTACTTGTATTTCCCACACGCAGTCAGCGTTGTTTGGATAACTTCCAGGGTAGAAGGGAGTCTGCAGCATCCCAGAGGAATTTGAGATTGAGCCACCACAAAAATAAGGCACTGCAGAAAGAAATGGAAGGGACTTTACTTACAGTAACCTCTACAAAGTTGTACTTGAGGTGTACGTGTTCCACCCACGGCTGCTGAAAACAGGTCTCCTGCTAACTGCAGGTGATACTCTGTATGACCCAATCAAGACAAATGTTTTTTTCCCCTTTAGGTTTACTTCCATATTGGATTTGGGATTCCCTCTCACATCCACTGTGTCAGACCACTCTCTTCAGGCTGGGCTTTGGAACACCTTGGCGCTTTCTGGGCTTTGGAACACCTTGGCGCTTTCTGCTCTGGTCTCTCTGCAGTTGAGGTCTAATTCTGGGAGGCACCATGAGAGTCAACATGAAAGTACCTTTCTGAACAAACAATCCCCTCAGTTACCTTCCTGCTTCTCTTTATTCCCCTAATTCCCCAAGTCCTAAGGACTGTGGAGAATCAAGAAGTTGCGAGTCTTCTAAGAAACTCTAATTTTATGGTCACAGACTGAAATAAGCATTTCAGGCTGCTGGGCCAAGTCTTAAATATACCTTATTTCTACTATAAGTGTAGCTGCAAAAAGTTTTCATGGTCTTGCCAGATGAATGACATATAATTCTTATGTTAAATACACAGATAACCCTAAAAGTTTCCTGACAGGAAAGTGAGCACATGCTGTGAACATAATTCCTACAAGATGCGACACATAAAGGCAACAACAACCCCCACTCTATCCTCCTGCATAGCACACTCCTCCCTGCCTCAGGATTTTGGAATATTCAGGCTATTCCAAGCTTGGGAGGATCAGCTGTGCCTAGATACTGCCCTTTCTCCTGATCAGACTGGATGGGCTCTCAGGCACCTTCATTTTTGTATTGTCTTCTATTGTGAATGGTCAAGCAAAAATAGGCTGATGGCCACAACAGCTGGGGCAAGCAGAATAGCCAAAAGTTACACATTGCAATACTTGAACACCACCTTACCAATAATAATGTACTTGGTTAAAAGTTAGAGATTTAGACCACGCATCCTTAAGCCTTGACCTAGCTGAAGAGCCCAGTGAAGAAACGGCTTGCCTACAGCCAACCATCGTAACAGAAAAATAAGCATCACTGAAATGCAAGGGGATCACATAGCCTGCCTAAGAATTATCATGCAAATTTAAAGGGATATTTCCATAGAAACAAAAATCAATTAAAAACCAAACCAAACCAAACCAAAAACCAAAAGGGAGTCAGCCCAGAAATAAAAGGAGAGAAGAGGCAAACAGCATTACCTGATGGAGATGTCGGGGGGGGCGCAGCAGCTGTGGGTGTAGAAGAAGAGCCGCAGGTGAGACGTGCTGCTTAGCAGAAAGGTGCCAGAGCACAGATACGGCCCCACCATAGGGCACAGGGTTCCAGGACAGGGATTGGGGTGAGGAGATGATGGGGACATCATAGAAGACTGCGCACAGAGGACCATGAGCTCCATGGCAGTCCCGGTGCCTTTGCTGCCCACCCACCTGCACAGACGACGCCGGCGTCCTCCAGGTGCCGGCAGTTGTGCACGCCCCAGCCGTTGTGCCGGCACCTCTGGAGCGAGGGCTCGTCCCCGCGGCACTGCTCTCTGCGGCCGGCGCGGCTCCCACTGCCGCGGTTGAAGAGTCCGCGCCCAGCTAAAGCGCAGGGCGGCGAGAGGGGCGGGGCCTCCCCGCGCGGGGGGGGGAGGGAGGAGCGCAGCCAATCAGCAGCCCCCGGGGGCGGAGCTCCGCGCCCTGGCGGCCGCCCGCCATTGGCGGGAGTCTTGAGGCGGGGCGCTGAGGGGAGGACGGCGCCCAGAGCGCCGAGCGGTGCTGCGGATGGGCCGGATACAACCCCCAGGGCGTAAATAGCGATAAAAACGCGTTTTCTAGCTTTCTTTAACGCGTGTAACTCGGAAATGTTCGGTGACACTTACGAGCCTCACAGTCCCTTCCTCTAAAAATCCTCCTCGGAGCCCTGAGACGAATGTGGACACAGAGGAAGTGACTCTCCCTCAAGCTTTGAAGTAATACCCTCAACCGTAAGATTGCATAGAAATGCTTTATCATATTTATTTGAACAAAGTTATTAAAATAAGGCAGCTCGGGTTACATGTAAACATCGGGGTCAGCTGTACACTCTGTCCCCGTACTGTATAGTGCCAGTAGTTAAGTTTCAACTCCAGGTTGTCAAAGGGGAATACAAATTCTGTGATAAATGCTAATATAACTTCGGTCCATTCATGAAGAACATGGCTTCTCTGGAGATGCGATTCTGAAAGGCGAGGACTGGATTCAATATAATAGCACCAAGTCTGAAATACTACTCATAATGTCCCAGCCACAAAACTGCCTTTCACCACCAGAACTTTCAGAACAGAGAGAATTACTGTGTTGTCCCAAGATATTTAAAATAAAAAGGTCACTTAATATTAGATATTCTGCATAGAGCACACTGTTGTTACTATTTTTTAATATCATCACTTCCTTCAAGGAATACAATATACCACATTTATTTTACTTACATTCTGATGTCTGATTTAATACTATATATTAATATATAGGATTCTGGGAAGATTCTTCAAACTAGTAAGCACCTGCCCTACTTGTCACTAACAATGTCTCTAGCAATAAGTTCTTTCATTATTTCATTGGTACCACCATAGATTGGCTGAACACGGGAGTCCACAAAAGCTCTGAAGGGGAAGAAAAAAAAAACAAAAAGGAAAGATTAAAAGCAACTCTTCAGAATGGACACACAATCAGAATGAAAAGATACCACTATTCCCCATAATTAAATTATATTAATTAATTAAACTCTATAAAACAAGACTATTACTACTCTTCCCCTCCCAATTCTTACTCCCTCCTTTCCTCTTAGCACCTGAGCATTAATCCAGCTCCAGACACCAAAGCCCCCATTCCCTCACCACACTCATCCTGCATAACAGTATGCCTGCATGAACTGCTTCACCCAGGTGCTTCCTTGTTGGTAAAAAACAACTCCTGCAGAGCCAAACTGATAGTTATCATGGTAAATTGCTCTAATGCCCTGGCCTGTCTGATCCTGTCAAGAGACCTTGCTAATGGTGCTGTCAGTTCTTTCTTTGAGGTGGGCCTTAAACACCCTGGGAGGAGAAGAAAGTGTCAATGGTTTTCACATCAGGTGGCTACAGCCTTCTACTGACACCAGCTCCAGCTCTATTTGGGCCAGCAGCTGAAAAGCTGCATACAGTCAAACCATTTCCATCCTGGTGCTGGAACCAGCCCCAGTACATGCACAGCTGGTGAGAGCACGCAGGACAATGACAGCATGCTTTTCCATCTTAATTCTGCTTCATTATTCAGAGAGCAGCCCAGGAGCAATATGGCATTCTCTGGAAACGGGCATGTTGCTGAACCACGGGGATAATAAAACCCTGTATGGACAACTACTGCACACACAGATAAGCAGCAGTTCGAGGACACCCTAAACAGGACTTGCCAGCCTTCCAACTTAGATAGGCTGCAGGACACTCACAAATTATACTCATTAAAAACATGCAGAAAAGTTACTTTAAAGCAGCATTTCACACTCCATGTATTTAGAATAATAAGTAAAAAAAAGGCAAACCTACTCACTTAAACTAAATTTAGTTTGTTACTTATGACAACTGCAGAGCACTCCTGGTTTTCCTATTCCTCCTATCAGATCACATCCTCTTTTTGTTTTATTAAAAACAGCTCCAGAAAACTCTACTTAGTGTGGCAAATGGCAGGTACACAAAAGGAAACACAACTTCACAGGTAATACACAAGGAAAGAACTCCATAAATATCCCTAAGTTCATAAAGTAAGCCAAAAATTTGCAATAGCAAAATCCTGTTTTTACATATAGAACTCCGAGCTTTTCACTTAAAAGGGCGTAAAAAGCTGAATGTAGTCTGTCATACTCTTGTTTAGGCAATTTGTTATGCTGGAGTATTACACAAGATTTAGACTGACCAACAGGATTTCCTCCATTCATACACATGCATTTTATTTCAGATAAAACATGCTAGGTGCCTCTCCTCATTTTTGGTTTTACATTGCTTCTCTTTTTTAACAATTAGCATTTTCTTCTAGAAAAGCAACTTCTATTTTATGGAGAAAACAGGTAATAATATAGATAACTGCTCATCAGCTTCTGAATTATTTGGAGAATCAAAACAAAGCCTTCCTTCAAACATCCATACAGTAGACTGCCTTTCAATAAACACGATGAGAAAAGGGGTAGTAAATCAGTTCTAAACATGAAACAACTGACAAGTAGACGTAAAGGGGGTGCTCATTTTAGTTTACTGGTAATCTTTCATCATTTGAGTCTGAAATGCTACACTTACTTTGCAATTGGATACTCCCACATGTACCCCCATCCTCCGTGCAGCTGCACACACTGAGTAGCTATGCTGTTTTGGAGATCAGAAGCCCTTAAATAGCAAAAAAAAAAATAAAAATCAGTTTTTAGAAGAATGTTATGCTATGAAACATCACGAGGTACATAGATAACTGAGCAAGTAAAAAACAGAACCAAACTTTAGTCGATATACAGACAAGCTTGCTTACCTTTCTCATAGCTACAGAGATTTCTTTGGTAAAGCAGGTTGATACAGTCTCTTTTCTTACCAAATCCCTCAGCTTTGCCAAAAAGTAACAGCAATCACAGGCTGCCCCTACACTCCCACTAGCAGCACACCATGATGTTCTTGAGTATATTCATCACCTGAGGATAATTTATTTTCCTCAACAGATGTTATAGTTTTCAATTCTACAAAATACTGTAATTCTTAAACAGGATTTCTCACTGCAAAATACAGATTTAACTACAAAATAAAGATTTGAGCTGCAAGGGAAGTTCAAACTAAAGTTGAAAGACACCAACCCTCCCACACACACTTTCTAAGCATGTAACTTTCAGAGAAGGAACAGAAAGAAAATAACAATTCAAGTCAATTGCTTCTCAATGAAGAATGTAAGAGTCCTTTTCTTCAAACTACTTCTTCTCCTATTCTCCAAACCATTCCCTCATCCAGTTAAATCGTTATAGTTTATTATATGAACTTTAAGTCTGCAGCAGTGAGTTACTGCAACTCTCTTTCCTAAATGTATGTTCAAATTAATTTACATACATAACACAAACTGTCACCACAAAATAAGACCTTTCACCACATATTGGAAAACAAATGCACAAACTGTGCTTTAAAATCCTTCAAAGCTCTAACTCAAGTTGAGGACTATACAAAAGGTTTGAAGCAAAACTAACTGGAGACATTCTCCTGAACTGATAGGGAATAAAGCAATCCTACATTCAGGCATTTTCTAGACTCCATTAGGGAAAGGCGAAATCCACAACGAATTGTGACGCTAAACAGTTGGGAATGTAGGGGAGTTTCAAATGGCTTGCTCTGGGAAATTTGTTGAGGAAATAAGTCTACATATCTGAGCTGGCACTAGTTGCTTCCTCCTCCTCAAAACTGAACGCCTCTGCTTATGTACCTGGTACTTCTAGGTAATCACTGCCAAGAACAGCACTCGATCAAAATCCTTCCTTTCACTGTAAATACTCTCTCTGGATTTCCTCAGTATTCTCTGCTCATTTCTAGGAGCTGCAAACCAGCACATCTTCTACAAAATTATTTGTTCATGACTGATGTGCTTTTTTTTCCCTCCCATTTTTGCAAGCAGGAAGAAAACTATACAAATTTATGTGCCACTATCATAGATGTTTCTACTCATCCAGCTTTCTCTGGTTAAATGTAAGTTAACAGATAACACCACCAAGTACAGGGAGAGGGAGGAGTTCTGGCCAATAAAGGAAAGCACTGTTTAGTCTCAGATACAGCAGTAACTGTAGCCAACTGTTTCTTTCCCAAACCAGATAGCTTCAGAAACTGGGTGGGCGAAAGGGCTAAGTAAAATAAATTCAATAATGATTACTAATCATATGAGCTTCAAATAAACCTGCGCTTTAAAAAAACCCACAAACACCCCCCATTAAAAAACACCCCAAAAAAACTCAAAAACAATTTGCTAAAGCAAATTAAATGTTTGTCTGAATACCAACAAAATACTCCTTCTACTTGAAGCTAAAGCTGAGTCCTGATCTGGTTATTAATGGAAGCCTGTTTTAAAAGCACACTATTGTTTGGAAATTGATCTGTTTAAGCAACACTGATTTTCAATGTAACAAAGATTTTTGTGGGCTATACCATTAAATCTAAAGCTAGTGGTCTGTATTAGAAGCTGACTACGTTATTATTAATCAGCCAGCAATGTTATCTTTTCAGTAGATCTGAACAGTTCAGTGTTTTTATCAGCCTCCTGTCAAGATCATACAAGTAACCACATACCAATACTTTGCCATGGAAGCTGTGGGAGAGTCCAGACGTTTATCTGCGTGCAGCTGCAAACAGTTGTCCAGAAAAGCTCGGCCCACACAGATCTGTGTTTTCATTTCTGCCAACTTGTGCTGCACCGTCTGATGTTGGAAATGGATAAAGGGAGAACAGAAGTAGGACAGTTGTAAGTGATCCCTGAAGTAGAAAATGGAGCATTTTCTAAAAGGGTTTATGTTAGAAATCACCATTTCAAATCACTTTGGCTCTGTACACCAGAAGTCAGCTTACTTTCCATACAATTATGGCTTTACCAATCTTATTAGAGAAAATTACAGCCCTCCACTTCTCAACACCAACTCAGAACATGACTTCACAAGAACCTGAACCCCAAGAACCTGGACACAAATTCCTAGAGAGCACAGAGTAGGAGGCACTGAGCGTTCTGTCCCTCTTGGCTCCCTCTTGTGGGAGAATGTCCCTTCACTCTGTAGAGCCACCAACTTCCCCAATTAATATCATTTCATCATCTATTGAAAGCTTTTTCTACGCATTCAGTTCTTGACAGTTTAAGTCATATGCAAAGAGACAGCAAAACCAACGGAATTTTTAGGCTAACTATCAGGAAGTTTTTCAACACTGAGTTCTGTCACTTTGGAAGACTTTCTAAGTAGAAAATGTAAAAGAAACTTAAATCCATTGCTAAGGTTCTGTAAAGCCAGATCATGCAAGCATCCACCCATCTTTGTGTCATTCTGGTAGGAAGGGGATAAAACTACCACTTAGTAACAACAGGTTTTCTAATCTCGCAGTTCTGAAACTGTATATATATATATATATGAATACATATATACATATAAATAAAATCTTGCTTCCCTTGACAAGAAATATAATGGACCAGTCTACTATTACAAAGATTTGATTTCAAACACTGTACTGTGGCATGACTAATTGAATTAGACAAGGCAGAGTTGTAATTATAAAGGATTTTTCATTATATGCATATACTAGCCTTCAGCAACAAAAAGGAAACTGCAGAGATATGCAAGAATGGATTACTTCAGCAAAAAAATACACTTCATTAAGTTTATTTGCTACCTGGTGGTTGGCAGTGGGCTAGCCTAAAAAAGGAGATTATTTTGGAGGTCCCTGCACAGTGAACTACCAGAATTAGGAAGCACCCTTTACCTACATTAAAAAAAAAGGTAAAATATCTTCCTTTTGTGTTCAGCTGCACACTGCATGTACTACATTTCTGAATGTTAGCTTTAAAAACAGATGAAAATCATAATTTTTTGAAAGATGCCAAGCATTCCAGTCTCTAAAGGGCCTGATTCTGCTGCTATTCACAGCTAAAGGTTTGTTTTTGACAAAGGAAGTCTCAACAACATCTTCCAACCTGTATGAATCACTTCTGTCCTATAAACCAAACATGCGGGAGCTTGGTCTGCTCCAGCCCTAACAGCTAATGCGGTTTTCAGGAAAGTTCGAACATTGCAGTACTGCAGAAAGCAACATCTGTTTTATGACTGCAACGAAAGAGCGTAGGCAGAAGTGTCTCAAATCACAATTAACTACCACTGTCAGGAGTGAGGTATGCTCACAGGGAACGATCCAACACTTTTATATGCAGTCACTTGAATACCCAGCTAGCTGGTAGCTGAGGAATCTCATTACAATACCCATAAAGCTGAATACAAACACCTTTGTATGCAGGCAGCAAGGACACTGCCTAGGAGCAACCCCCAGCATCAGCCTCGAAGTTCATTTTTCTGCAATGCGTTGTGTGCACAGGAACACAGCACCTGCACATGCACCAAGCTCTTCTGCAGTCTGTAGAACTCCAGGCAGATACAGACACGTACGCAGGTGTAACAGACCCAGTGGTTAAGACCTCCGACAGTAAAATGCAAGCCTAAGAGCAACAAGGTGATTTTGTCTCATCACCAGCAAAAAGCCTGTTTCAGCTTGCACATTTCACTTCCAAAAGCAGCACTGCTGGGAGATATCTAACTGAACACGTACATTAAGGCTTTTGTGGTGTGTTGGGCATGGAAGCAAACAATAGCCATGGTCCAAGAGTGGAACTGTGCAAACACTCCTTTGAAAACAGCCCCGTGATTTTCCTTTGCTCCCTATTTCATATATAAAGCAAAAGCACACTGGAATCTCTACACGTCTCTCAGTTCAAACTCACCTGCAAGTGCGCAACTGTCTTCCCAAAAGCTTTTCTTTGCTTCACATAATTCCTTGTTTCTTCAAACATGAATTCACAGCTGGCAAGAGCCATGTCAGCAATTAGCAGTCTTTCCTTTTGAAACACAAATTACAAAATCCAGCTGAATGAGACCTACATTTCTCCATATCAGATGCACAACTGGGGCACAGATGTTCAGTGTTGTTCATTAACGGAGAGGGACAGAAGTCACATGAAGTATCAAATCAGACACATTGCATTACTGAAATTAATGAGTGGGACAAATGCCTCCTGCCTGAAGCTCTGTTAAGTCTTTTCCAGGGTAGTATTCTATCACAACAATGACTCAGAAAATAGCTACAAATCAACCACAGGACTCATGCTGACTGAAAAATTCACACCAAATTCTGGTTCAATCTTTGGTTTTCACTGCTGAGGTTAAAGAACATCTGCATTTAACCATTTAAATAGGACAACTTGAAAAAAAAAAAAACCAACCCAAAACCTACCAAAAACCAACCAAAACTCTGGCTGTTTTTTCCTTCCTCATAACACATTGAAAAACAGGAACTACGTACAGAACAATTGCTTCTAGCACCACTGAAATCATCTGATGCATCAGATTAAACCTGTTCATGAATGCATCCATTTCTTTAAAGCAGTAAAAGATTTCCTTTGATCAGGTTTTGTACTTGCTCAGAGCATAAAATTAAATAAACATGTTCCATACCAGATAAGGCGAGTACAAAGTCATAGTTTTGACAAAGCACAGTCCTGCTTCGAAAGACCACATTGCTTCTTTATCTTCCCAAATAATTACAAAACTTCATAAACGAAGTCATAAACTGTTATTTCCACTAGCAAGGTATTTTGGCAACTTCTTTACTTTGCTATAGGGACAAAGAAAAGAGTTCCTTATATCTTTAATACGCTTCTACTAGGGTAGGAGCTAAAATAGCAGTGTTTGCTTGTTTCTTAAAAGAAAATGCCAAATGCATCTGACACCTCCAAGCTGTATTTCATTTCCTAAGTAAAGTGGTTTCATGATAGAACTATACAGGAAAACTGTGGTATGTTCTTTTAAACACATGAAGAAGCCTTCAGCTTCTTCAATAGATGGGGCACTGATTAAGAGATTGGGCTGAGCTGGTGTGATATCAACATTTTTATCAATGCCCAAAGAATTGCACCATTAGCACTAGGAACTGTGTACTCCAGTTAAGAAGCAGCAGTTACCAACACAGTCTTCCCTACAGACATCCCAATTCTGAACCCACGGTGGCTCCCCACAATACACAATCATCAAGACTGAGGCAGATTCTAATGATGACAAAAATCGTCCTGTATTCTTCCTACAGACAGCAAACACTCAGTTCCTCTTACCTGAGGAAGCTCAGCCATCAGATAATAGAAGCCTTTGTTCTCTTTTCCAAGCAAGGCACTGGCTGGTAACCGCACATCTTCAAAAAACAGCTCGGCTGTGTCCTAAGAGGATTTTAAACACAACCATTCAGAGCCCCACATCCTCATCTCTTCATTCCACTTCCTTTGCCCCATTTTTTTCTTGCTACTGTACACTTTAACTTGAAATCATAGAACCATTTAGGTTGGAATAGTCGTCCAAAGGTCACCTTGTTTCTCTCCTTCTGAAAGCAGCTCCAGCAAATCAAGCAGCTGAGGGCCTTGCCTGCTTCCTTCCAAAGCTCCTAAGATGAAGGCTCCACAACCTCCCTGTCCCCCTGTTCCACTATATGATCACTTTTATGGTGATCTTTTTTCTTTATACCTACTTAGAATTTTCATTAACATATCTTGTGTCCCTTGCCACTCTCACTATGCTCCTCTGTGAAGAATCAGGTGCTACCATCTCTATAGCCAACTGTTAGGTAAGCTGAAGACATCAATAAGATCCTGTACTTCCAGGCTTCTTCAGAATGAACAAACCCAGGTTCTTCAAGTCTCTCCTTGCTCACTGAACGCTTCAGACTTATGTAGGCAAACTGAGCATCATACCTTGTATGTATATCACTTATGCTCTAAAGCCTAAGAACTTGAATCGCATCACAGTTTTTATATTTATTTAGCTCATGCCAAGCATGAAGTGATTTTAGACTTCCTCCAAGTTACCTGTTAGAGGTGGTAGGAACTCACCTGAGCTTTCAAGCCAATTTTATTCAGCTTGCGTCCCTTGATGAAACCTTTTGTTCCATTTTCCACCAGGAAAAGGCTGATCCCATGAGCAGGAGATCGGGCCTCCCGGTTGGTAACTGCAACCACGATCACTACATCGCTCATCCAACCATTAGTGATGAATACCTGTAAAAAATGCAACTTGGACTAAAGCAACATGCTAGAAAAATGGCATTGGCTCTTTCAACAGTGAGCTGTAAGTGTCCAGAAGACTTTGAAGCTTTCAGAATTAAGTGTTCTGAAACCAGGCCTATGAAAGTAGGAATTAGTTTCAGAAGTGTTGTGTGGGTCAGAAGTATGAAGTTAAATGCAAACATCTGCTTCTTTTGTCTGTCCCATGATAAAGAAGGAATATGGTACTGAATGCAGAGATTAAATGAACATGGAGGATCTCTTTCCTAGAAAATTAAATTAGCAAGGTACAACATGTAAAACTATCAATGGCTCATTGTCACAGCTGCTTATTATAATCCCGTAGAATGACTCATGAACCTGCCAAAGTGATCCATCTTAACTCCAGCTAGAGAAATGAGCTATCTGTCCTGCTTGGCCTCAACTGTGCAGCATGAGCAAATATCCTTTTTAACACTTCTACATACATATTTCCTTGCACACATTCTCACCATTGGAAATTCCGCTAAGGAGACAAGTCTCTATCAGTACCATGTTATCAGTAGGAGTACAAAAGAAAGCTGGGAGAAAGAAGACTAAGACATCTCATAGCTTTAAAACAAACCCTGTTGAACCCACACTGTCATTTGCTTTTTTATTATGACAGTGAAGTAGAGCTTAATGCTGCCAGCTTTGCAACAGCTTGACAACACACACAGAGCATCTGATCCAGTTGGGTTCTTTCTCCTAACTCAAGAGGAGGGTTCCTAATAAAGACTCCACAGCCTGCATTATGGCACTACAAGTTTTCACTTGGGCCACAGAAGATTTCACAGTGATAGTACATCTGTTTTGTTGTTCAACCTCAGTACTGAAAACCAGCTCTGGTCCTGCTTATTTCTATGCAGAACTTATTTTTTCCCCTTGCCCATTTTCTTCCCAGTTTAAGAGAAAAAGGGCCTTTTGATAAGGTTATTTAAAAACTACAAAATAACTTACTCAAGCCCTTCCATAACTTGGTCTGTAAATTGCCAGCAACATCTCAAGTCTTAGGTAAAAATAACTGGGGAACAAAAACACCCACCATCAAAGCATAACCCACAAAATCCCCTGAAAATGAAAGGACTGTGGGGAGATACTAACACTGGCAAACATCCTTCACTGTTTTAAACGCATTCACTTCCCAAAGCCTATGAAGTGCATATGTCTGTTCACTTACCTTGCTCCCATTGAGAATCCAGTCATTTCCATCTTTTTTTGCGTATGTTCGGATTCCCTGCAAGTCACTAAAATGAAATTCAAAACATCCTTCAAGAAACCACTGCAGAAGCTTCGATGTGCATCTTGAATTCTACCCAATATAAAAGAAAGTAATTTTATACTGTTCAGGAATGCGGTCGGTGAAAATGCAGACAGTGAAACACGGTGAAAGAGCTTGGAGTGTAACACAGAAACCACAAGCACATTGTGGAAAGGGATGATAAATCCATACAATTGTACAAGCACAGGAGGTCCTGTTTTAATGGGTCTGCTTGTGGAAGGTGGTGTCATAAGCACTAACACCAAGGGGTCAGGATCCCCTTATACAAGTATGCCTTAAATGATAAACACCAGACAAAACCACATCTTCTAAGCAGGCTCAATCCTTATCAGGAGGTTCTGATCAGCCCTTGAGTAAAAAGCCACTGGCAACATCTACCATTTGTAGAAGCATGACACCAAGTTTTGCTTTTCACCTGTCCCTCTCTGTTTTGGGAACTGGCCAGATCAGCTGTGTCTACTCCAGACATGTGCTGTCTGTCCTTCAATAATGATGGGCAACGAGGGACACTTCTCTGTTTGAAAGGATTCAGAAGAGAGAAAACAGGGCGTTCTGTTCCACAACAAAAGCTAATAGTAAAGTCAAGCCCTCTTCACCAAGGTGTGTAATTTTCTCCTGACTACCTTGGGTATTAAAATTATGTTCACATGACAAGCAAGGTAGTAACCATAAACTCAGACTACAAAAGCAAACAAAGCAGCATTTGCCCACAGTGAGATGATACAGAAACGGATTGTGACCAAGTACCATGGAAATGACAAAGCTGTAAAGTATAACACGGTTTTTGAGGTCCTACCTCATCAAGGGTATTGTCTAGTAACTAAAATGACTATGTAACTAGGAGGCTCAGAATTACTTTCACTGACAAATCAATAGACAGCACTTACTGTTAAGACCATTGTTTTAGTGTTTACCTTACCTGCCAGCCCCAGGTTCTGTCATGGCAATAGCTCCAATGCACTTGCCTGCGATCATTTCGGGGATAAAGCGTTTTATCTGCTCTTCAGAGCCATAGTTTGCAATGTAGGGCATGACTATATCTGAATGAAGGCTGAATCCTGGGCCAGTACAGTTAACATACATCCTTGGGGAGTAAGGGAAAAGAAGTTCAGAAATAGTACTACAAAGATTAAACACTGAGCTGTTACAACACACTGTTACAACACAGACCCAACAATGAAGAAAGCCCCACCACACAGAAGTCTCAGACAATCTGAGCTGCAGCACTTGCACTGTTATTTATAGAATGTATTTTCACAGCCAAATGGGTATATAACTTACCAGACTAACAAAAATCCTTTTCCCAGCCACAAAGCCCTAACAGTGGAGCACAATGACATTTGTTACTTAAAACAATCATGCACAATACTTAAAATAAGAGGGTCTACTCTATTCTTTCCACAAGGAAGATAACACTATTTTCTGTAAGCAAACATATTCCACAATGAGGGCACCTCATGATAAAAACAACAGTCTCTTGATGATACCACTGAGATTCTTCCTAAAGCATGTGATACTCACTGCTCCTCCCAGACCACAGCTGAAGAGAGGATATCCGCTCCAATGCCTCCATGCTTTTCAGCAATAGCAACACCCAGCAAACCCTGCAGCCCAGCCTTTTCCCAGAGCTCCCTGCTCACCTGGCCATCCTTCTCCCACCTGCAAAATGAGCACAAAGACAGCCATACATTAAATCCCCCATGTGCTACTGCTTATTTGTCATGGCTGCTGCTTCACACTGCAGCACCCACAGCCAGTTTTCACTGCACAGGAAGAGGCTTTCAGTCTCACCAACAGACATGTAGGGTATGTGGACAACGATATTTTGCAGCTAAGAAGTGAAGGCTTAATAATAGTTCTTTTACTCTTGAAGTCTACAGATGCTACTGTGGACACAACAGGGCACCAACTGTACAAGTCTGAACTCCTGCTTCCAACATATAACCTGACATCTCTTTAAGACTTGTTATGAAAGGCAGTGCTGTCTACTGGATTGAGTACCGGACTGGCTTAGCTGCAACCGGCTGGTCTTTATCGTCCTGAAATTCATTTTCCCCACATACAAAAATGAGTGTAACACATCACTACTTTTTGTGAAAGATTTCAATTCTACCAATGAGAACTGCTTCATTAGAACCAAGCATTAACATAATAGTCACTTTTATATAAAGTCAGCCCCTGCGCACTTATCACAAGTCAGTTCTGTATCATGGTAAATTACTGCTTTAAGGAAGTTTCAAGGTTGTAAACAGATACTTGAGGCTTATTTGCTGACACTTTGCAAACTTCAACACCACAGGAATCACTTATTCTTGGAAAAAGTGACTCTTTATGGAGTCTGCAAACTCACCAGGAAATCAGACAGACATTAATGGCCCAGCTTTTGCTTTTAGTGTCTGTTAAAAAAAAACCCCACAATTTTAAAGTTCTATGGCAGGTAGATTATACTAGAACCTCTCCTCTGGTACACCTGTGTGCAGCAGAGCTATGCCACAGAACTTTATCCACAGTTAATCAAATATCCTATGTATTTAAGCTCATTCTCATACCTTCTGTTCCTACACCGGAAAACTTGAATAAACCCCTCTCATGACCGTCTTTGCTTCCCCACCACCACTTGCAGGGCCATTCCTGTGTCTATAAACTATGCCTGAAGGCTCCTTTAATTGAAAGGTCTGAGAAAAGAACAGTTCATAGGTTGCTGAAGTGATATAAAAATACAAGCCCAACTTATTCCAATTTGCCTAGCAAATCATTCTATCAGCAAGCTAGCTGGATCTTCACCAGTCTCAAGCAGAGTGAGTACCCGTTCACAGACCTACACTAGAAGTCATTCTAACAAAAGATGAGGGAAAACATCTGTTTCTGTGGATAGGATATGATTGTTCAGTGGAAAAGCATACTGCTTTGAGGTCAGGGTTGGAGGATGAAAAAAATAGCTGGCAACAACCCTGATGCAAGCTGTTTCCATTGCCTCCTGCTGTTCATTTCTGCCCCAGAGCCTCAACACTCCACCCACTCAATTGTGCCACCTCAACTGTTTGTGGAAACACACTGTGAGCTGCATCAGGAAACTCATCTAGCAGCGAGATTCAAGAACAATGCAAGCGCAATAATTAATACTGCAAGGCCTGAGCTGGGGCAATCCCAAGTACAAACATAGGTTGAGCTAATAATGGATTGAGAGCAACCCTGAGAAGATACACTTGGGGATGTTGGTTGATGAGAAGCCCAACATGACCCAGCAGTGTGCACTTGAGTCCAGAACCCCCTCCGTGTCCTGGGCTGCACCCCCAGAGCGTGAGCAGCAGCACAGGGAGGGGATTCTGCCCCTGTGCTGTGCTCTGGGGAGAACCCCCCTGCAGTCCTCATATAGCTCTGGGGCAACAGCACAAGAGCAACATAGAGCTGCTGGAGCGAATCCAGAGGAGGCCACAGAGATGCTGCGAAGGCTGGAGCAGCTCTGCTCTACAGCCAGGCTGAGAGACCTGGGTCAGCCTGGAGAAGAGAAGGCTCCAGAGGGACCTTAGAAAAGCCTTTCAGTACCTGAAGAGACCAACAAGAAACCTGTTGAGAGGCTTTCAACAAGGGCTTGTAGCAATAGGATGAGGGGGAATGATTTAAACTGACAGAGGGGAAATTTGTATTACACATTAGGCAGAAATTCTTCCCTGTAGGGGTGGTGAGGCACGAGCACAGGATGCCCAGAGAAGCTGTGGCTGCTCCATCCCTCAAAGCGTTCAAGGCCAGGCAGAGCAGAAGAGTCAAGCCCAATAAACAGCCAGGTCAACAAGTTTCAGGGATCTTGGCCCAACAAGGGCTGTCCTTGGGAAGGTGGTCTGAGAGCAGGGCACAGCACAGGAAGAAACTTGGAGTGACAGTGCAGGAATGTCACCAGCAGACAGGCAGGACACCATGGGATTTGCAGGTGGTGGGCAATAGGACAGTGACGGATGAACAATGGAGACAGCATTGCATTTTACTCTTCCCTGGGAGGGTGCTGAGGCGCTGGCACAGGGTGCCCAGAGAAGCTGTGGCTGCCCCATCCCTGGCAATGTTGAAGGCCAGGCTGGACACAGGGGCTTGGAGCAACCTGCTCCAGTGGAAGGTGTCCCTGCCTGTGGCAGGAGGTTGGAACCGATGAGCTTTAAGGCCCCTTACAACCCAAACCAGTCTGGGATTCTATGAACAAGCCCTTCTCTAATCTCTGGTGGTTTTGCAGGACTATTTTTCAGGAAAAGTAAAAATTGCTTAAAGACACTTCTGCAGCTTAACATTTTTTGTTCAAAAACATGTCTTAGTTAATTTACTTTCCCCAACTATAACATGATTTACTATAACTGAGGGAGAAAACCATCCTCCAGCTCTAGTTCAATGGAAGTACAATGCTTCTAATCTGTGCAAAGACCACACATTTCCATGAAAGCAAAAAACCAAGAGACAGAAATGTAAACAAAGATACTCTGTGTAAATGTGTTGGCAATACATAATTACCATCCTACATGCATCGTATTGACAAACCTACTGCAATGTAACCCAGACACAACATCAATGCTTTTTTCAGATCATAGCAGTGCAATAGCACAAGAACTGAATTGTTTCCCTAATTCCATCCCCAAGACATCAGTGCCAGAGTTAATACCTACAAGCAAGGATTCCTTTGCTGCAACTCAGCAAGCTGCCTTTGTCTGATCATAGGATTAAGGACAAGATTTCCTGCAGTGAAATAATGCAGTGAATTTCGTTTAGGTGTGAGTTCTCTCCTCCCCCCGTATGATTTTCACAGGCAGGTTTGTTTTAATTGAGTAAATTAAAAAAGCTTGTGATGAAAACAAAAATCCTGTTTATCCTGTTATATTAACACCCCCAAAAAGCATTTGGGGGGAAAAATGCACATTGTTTGGCAAACAAGAATTTTTAAGAGCTATCTCACTCTGCATGGAAAGGGAGCACTTCTTCCTGAAAGAACTTCCTGGCACTCTCCCTGAAGATATCATGATCTGACGAGAAGATCCTCCGAGTGCCTATATCAAGCAAGGTTTTAGCAGAAGACGGTTCAGGGCGCTTTGTGCCATGCTGTTCAGCTTGCAGAGGACTGAAAAAGACAAACGAAAGCATCTGTTAGCACACCCCATTTACATAGCCCTTTAAGAGAAAGGGGACACCTGCATTGTTAAACACATTTCACATCCCATGTCTTGCACACTGTTAGGTCTAAAGGATACCCATGATAAACGTAAAACTTAACATTGTACTTCACTGGGCTATGAAAGGTGGCAAAGCAAGGCCAGTTTGTCCTTCACACTTCAACTAAACTAAAACCGATAAGAATACATACATAGGTGAGAAGATAAAGTTCCATTCATTAGAGATGCTAAAAATCATCGCTGCCACCCTACCTCCAAGATGCACTTCAGCTCAATTTAAACTGAAGGGGTAACTTTTTAAACACATAGACTTTTTTGTCACTTTTGCTCATTCTCTATACGCCCTCAAAAGTCTCCGAACCCATGACACTGAAAATTCACACACCCAAAATATAAGCAAGTACGATATGGATTTGCATGCTCTGAGGGCTGTAGTATATTCTGCATTCTCATGTTTACCTGCACAGTTCTAACCTTGAAAATAATACTTTTTAATTCCTTCTAGTTTTCAGTATTTTTGTTGTAGAGGAATGCTAATCCTCCCAAAACTCTGACACAAACAAATCTAACAGCAAAAAAAGCTTCTTTAACAATAAGAACAAAGGTAGATGACAGTAGCTGAAACCACCCAAGAGAAGTGCAATTACAAAGTAACAAGAAAGTGTTTGAAGCTTTTGAAGGGGCTTAGAATGTCAAGGATGACATATTATTTGACATGTTACTTTAGGGCTGAAATGAAGTCATTTCTTTGTGTTGTTTGACTTGCTTTTGTTTTACTGCCACAAAACACCAGGAATTAGAAATACAGAGCTGAGCTATATTAAATGGAAAGGCATTTACTGTTCCTTTCTCCTCAGATCCTCAGCACAGCAATTTTGTGCAGTCCCACAGAGCTTAACTGAGCCTACACTTACCCCATTACCGAGACAAAGGTCTTTATTTACTGCCACATGAAGTTACTCATGCTGTTCCTGCTCCAAAGGATAAAAGGTGCCTGAAACCCAGAGTTATTTACTCATAGTGATACTGAAAAGCAGCAGGCTACTGCACCTTGCTTTGTCAGTACTTTGGACCTCCAAGCACAAACTTTCCACACTGGGCACACAGCGACTCTCCCAAAAGATCCACCTTATGTTTAAAGCTCTTTAAGATGCTGCTGAGCTGTATTTAAAAGCACTTAATTGCGGCTCACAGCCCTTGCGGCACACAGGAAGGGACAGGCTGCTTCATCACACCAACCACAGCCGTAGGAGACACAGCCTAAAAGTCAGAGGAGGCATGATGATGTCCCTGTGTTTCTGCTCCCCAAAAACCCCATTCCAAGTGCGCTGCTGTTGCAGGTCCAATGTTCCCAGGAGCGGGCATGTCCAGCCTGTCACCTGCTGCCACTATAGGACTCGATGTTCCCGCAGCATGGACGGGAAGTGGAGCAAAGGTCGGCCCCATCATGGGATACACAGGGGTTCCGGAACCTGTCAGGCACTGGGGGCTCAGCAGGCTCCCAGGCCTGGGGCACAGGGGGGCCATGTCACAGCCCAGGGTATCCAGAGGGGCTCCCAGGCCTGGGGGGGGGCAGGCCACAGCCCAAGGCATTGGGGAGAGGGGGGCTTCCAGACCCTGGGGGCCACCAGACCGCAGCTACCTCCTACAATGGGGACACAGGCACACATATACACATACATCAATACATACACATAAACCTGTGCTTGTAATCTTCCTGCCACACATACACATAGCACACACCTGCACCCCTCCAACTGCATACACAGGTACACCCACCACCTATGTATATTCACAGAGGATCTACATACACATAGTATATATATGTGCATATATACATATAGCATGTGCAGCCCCATCAACACAACACACCCACCCTCACCCAGCCCCAGGCTCTGGCTCCCGGGAACCCCCCACCACATACCCACGGCTCCACCCGCGCCTCAACCCCGCTTTATCCCCGGCGGTGCCCTCTAACGCCGGCCCCCAGCCCCGCTAACCTGGCCTGGGCAGAGAAGGGCCGGGGGCCGACGGCCCGCAGCAATCCCCTCAGACAGAACAACCGAGCCGCCATCTTACGCCGCGGTGGGACAGGGCAAGGCAAGCCGGCAGCAGGCGGGGCACGGTCCTTGCCCTGTCACGTTACTGTTAATTACGGATTATTGTTTTCTTTCCGGGTCGTTCCACGGCCGTTCCTGGGTTCCGTCTGCCTCCCCTCAGCTTCTGTGGCGATGGGGTTTATGCTGCCCGAAGTCCCTGTCACAACACGCATCCCGGCTCCCGCCTTGGCGGGATACAAATCCTCGGATCCATCCGGGCGTACAGCAGGGTCATGCCGAAACATCTATGTTATTGTTACAATAACGTCGTTTTCAAATCACGTTCCAGAGAGGAGCGGAAACCAAAGCTGCTCGGGGGCACCGAGAGAGGGGGCGGAAAGGGGATTATAGCTCCACGGGTTCCTGTTGTTGCGCGGGGCCACAGCCGCTCCCCGCTTTGCCCTGGCTCGGTCCGTACCCCTGCTCAGGGGCGGGTCTGTCACCACTTCCCGGCTGGGAGAGGGGCGAGCGGGGGGAACCTGTGTTCCCCTCAGGCCTGTCTCAGGGGTGCGGGACCGGACCGGACCGCCCTCGGGGCCCATATTGGTGATAGGACCCCGGCGGCCTCGCGTTGGTGGGTTTTGGTCTGTGGAGTCTGCGCACCAAAATCCTTCAGTGAAGGTGAGGAAGGTGTTTATGATCGTTGTGTGCAGGAGGATGAGACAGCATTACTGTCTGTAAATAAAGATTTAAGTCATAGTTCTTCCTCCCTTCAGCTCATGCAGTCACCACACTGCGCAGGTGATGGATAATACTCTCCTGAATCCAGCGTTTTGAGCTGGTTTAGTCATCTGAAGGGGGGCTTTGGACAAGGGCCTGTAGGGACAGGACAAGGGGAATGGCTTTAAGCTGCCAGAAGGGAGACTGAGATGAGCACTTAGGCAGAAGCTCTTCCCTGTGAGGGTGCTGAGGCGCTGGCACAGGGTGCCCAGAGAAGCTGTGGCTGCCCCATC
>JAOEHY010037544.1:0-17892 GCA_025447955.1 Psilopsiagon aurifrons | reverse complement strand
GAACTTCACCTGAATGCCATGATTTTTCAAATATGATGGACAGTGGCTTAGCAACTTCATTTGCCAGCTCCTTCAGGTCATGCTCCTAGCAGTTGAAGTCCTGCCTGAAAATTACATTTCACTTCAATTCATGCAGTGCTAATTTTTAGCTTGATCAGAAAACTTTGTGACTGACAATGTCAACACAAAGAAAGAGGTTGCATCCTGCAGACAGGTCAGGGAGAGAGAAGAAAATTGCCCTTTTCCCTAACAGTTAAGTCAAAGATTAGCTTATAGCAATCATGGATCTACTGATTGAGGCACAACACAGACGAACTGGAGGTCTTAAAGTCCACATCCCTCTAGACAGACAGCATGGAGGTGCCAGAAGAAACACTGTCAGAGTGCAATTTTAAGGCATATATATCAAAAATCTGGAAGGGGCTGAGGATGGCCTCTTTAGTGCAAAAAGCAAGGGAATACAGAATCCCTAAAACACTATAAACTTTAGAAAAATAAGATTATGTACAAAGTGAACAGCCATATGTTTTTTCCCCAGCATTTTCAATATTTTCGGTATTTTCACATTCATTCTCTTTTCTGTATCAATGTCAAAGAAGCAAACATTTGAAGTACTTACAGAGCTATACATACCAATCCTTATATAGACAAGATCATTCCCAAGAGAGAAGGAATGCTCATCTGTGCATTATAGGCTGAACAGGGATGACAACCATATGTCACTTGGCAGAAGTTGGGGGGTTTGTTTGTTGCTTTTTCCGTATCCCAAATGTAATGAATTATAAAATAAAGCCTAAATTAATAGTCAAGAAGGACTTTATCAGGGCCTTACACTTATGAGATGCTCATCTGGGAGAATCTCTTTCAACTCATAGATTATTTGACTTGATCAAAGGTTCTTGCTTTTCAATAGACTTCTGTAGAATACTCAGACTCAAGAGCTTCATGAAACAAGAACCAGGCTGCCACCAAGAGAAAATTCGAATTCCAGTGAGATGACAGTCTCATCTTGAAGGCAGGAGGCCAACTGTTCAGAAAGCAGGAAGTTTTGAATATTAATATATAGGACTTCCAGTTTGTACACTGTACCATCTAGACTGATATTTGAAAGGTCTTTAACTGCAACAGAATGTACATAATTGATGTTTAACAACATCAGAACAATTAGACAAATCCATAATTGCTGTTGAGGGTATGAAAGCTTTAATGACATTAACTCAGCTTCCAGAGAAAATGTAAGATGATAGCGCCACAGACAAAGCTTTTAGACTTTTGAGTGAGCACTATACTGAAGAAGTCCAGCATTCTCTGCCTACGCTGGATTTATCCAAAGAGTGTGCCAAATAATTTATCTGCTTAGTAAAAAACTTTAACAGATTGAGTCCTGCATTACCATAAGGCTGGCTAAATAAGATTTACTGTGTGCACATCACTGAACCTCAGGAAAGGAGAAAAATATCATAAGTGAGAGAGAGAACTCTCACTTTTTGTATGTATACATAAAACCACATTTCCCATAGAAAGTTAAATGCAGCAAGTAGACACAAACCAAGGCAAAGAAACAATTCCACCTTAAAGATCTTCTACTGCTCAAACCTGAAATGGTATATAAGCATGACATCCCCATCTTAAAAAACAAAGAACTTGAAACTTGGACCTTGTGGTTTAGGTTTTCATCAATCAAGAAAGTTGGTACAGTGCTTTGCAAAAATGAGCTTTGTGAAGTTCTCAACAGATATTAGCATTAAAGAACCATAAAAATACATTGGTAAAGCAACCCACCCAAGTTTTGGGTATGTAAAGTCTTCAGAGAATAGTGCCATCTGCTCTGTGTATAGTAATGTACTCACATTCTGCAAATTATCACAGAAGAACCATTTGGAAATTCTACTGAACCAAGCTTAGATAAAGGCTTATGTATGTTCACACCAAGCACTACAGTGCACATTGGATAGAGCCTTGGGTAGCATGGTTTAGTGGGAGGTGTCCCTGCCCATATCAGGGGGGTTGGAACTAGATGATCTTAAGGTCCTTTCCAACCCTAAATATTCTATGATTCTATGACAGATGCCTAAGACAGTTGTGAATGACTTGGGTATCTACATAGCTCAGTGTCATGCAGAGATATTAGCTCACATCCCAGAAGGAATACCGCCACATTAGTGTGGCTCTGTGCCCGGGCTAATTAGGTGATGTTTCCCCAGTTGCCAGAAATCAAAGAGTGAATCATACATCTGCCAGCATCCAACCTTCTTCTGAAAGCACAGACTGGAACTATTTTGAACCTCTGATAAATGAGAATGCAAGGGGAATATTAAGACATAATGTCATAATTTTACTTTGTTTTAAAGCCAGAAGGAATGATAACTTCATCTGATCTGACCTGTCATCACAGCTGCTACACTTCATCCACATTGGGTCCAGCATATGAACTTCAGTCAGCCTTAAGCACTGAAGTCCTTTAGAGACTGACCTATTTCATGTGTGCCACAGGCAAAGTCCAACCATATGCTCTCAAAGCCAAAACTGCAGACACAGCAGATGACTCATTAGGTGGTAGTTGCCCAGATTATTTGAACAGAAATCCATTCCTCACGCTGCTTTGGAAGGCAAAGAATTCTATAGTCCTGCTTATTAGTTCCGAGCTCTAGCACTCAGGATCTGCTGAACATGTGAACAAGACACATGAACCAATTATCCAGAAATAGGATTCTCTGCTATATCAAAACAACCAGCCCATTAGAAAGAAGCTAGCCTCTGGTGACAGCTAGTCTCTGACAACCCAAAGAAAAATTAATTAAAAAAAGACCTAAACCCAACTACTGGTAGGATAGGGAGAAAATCTCCTTCCTGACCTTTACAAGTAAGCCACAAAGGCCTTGAAGCATGATTTGAAGATGGTTATTCTCTTAATGCAGAGCTGCAAGTATTTCAAGAATGGTGCAACTCACTCTGAACACAACCATAAAGGAAGAAGTTGAAAAGGGAGGTTCATAAATCAACAGTACAGGCCACCGCACGACAAATTGATATGTAATGTCTTCCCATGATTCAAAAGGATAGTGCTGGAAGAAGACACTAACATTTGATTACACTAAAAGCCATGAAACTATTTTATTCTAAGGTAGAACTTCTCAAACGTCAGCCTTCAGTTATAGGAATTTGTTATGGCTTTACTAATCATTGGGTTGTCAACCTCACTACAAGGTATCTGCTCCTCTCCTATGCACCTGCAAAGATTACTTGATCATACTGGTTTTTTTCTTCAACTACCTGAATGTGTTTATTCAGAGCACCAGGACAGTTTCCTAGGCTCTATGTCCTTTTGGTGTCCCTTCCTTGAATCCCCAGCAATATTTCAGTGTAATTACTGGTATGTCAACACAGAAACTGCACAAAATGTTCTGATTTTACTGACTGCATACAGAAAATAGCTTCAAACTCCTGACTAAGGCTTCCCTTTTCATACAGGCAGGAGTCATAACAGCCAGTTTTGTCTTTGCGTTGTGCTCTGGACTCACGGGAAGACACTAACCTACAATAACCCGTTTCTCAGACTTACTGATTCCAAGGATGTAATAACATTTTGAAGGTATTATCTGCATTTTTTTTTTTTTGTTTCCAGATGTAGCAACAAGTGGCATAATTATGATAGCTGTTAAAATATTGAAATGAGTTACTGTGTGTAGTGTTTCTGGGAAATCGTAGAAAGGATGATGTTTACTGAAACTATACAAACATGTAAAATGTTTTCTCAACACAGTTTCCCATTTATGTTTGCACAGATGTGTGTAATGTCATCATGAAGCCTCTTCCAAGAAAGACAAATTAAATCAAAAGGTTTGAATATGGCAAATAACTAGAAAGCTCTGGTCGTGCCTCTACACACCATCTCTTACCTCATTTTGTTCCCTTTTTCTAATCGTAAATGATATTCACTGCCATTGAAAAATATAAAAAACATTTTTTTTTTATTTATGAAGGATTAAAGGTCCTCTGCACAAATAGAAAGGCCAGCTCTGAAGCTGCAAAGAAATACACTTTAATTTAAAAGAGACAAAAAAGAACATTACAGAAGAAATTGTCATAAAGTTGAAAAAAAAAATATCTATTGTCTACTGTGCCTCTCTGTGGGAATTTTCCCAGCAGAGACAGCTGTAAAGGAGGAGGGGTATTGTGCATTTCTGTACTCTCATTCCCTCTCTCCCTCTCTTTCTCTGTCAATAAATGTCTGCAATCATATTCTTGAGCTCCAGTGTGATTTCAAGGTTCATCTCTTCCCTGCAGCTCAAACACTAATTATCCCAGCTGTAATTAGTAAGATAATTAAATACTGGCTCACTCATCACTCTACCTTGTGTCGGGTCATGATTCTCCCAGAAGACCTTGAGCAATTCCTCAAAGCTGATGTTTTCTGGCTGATACACTACTCGTACAATCTCTGCGTGGCCGGTTTTACCTTTAAAGACAAAATAAAATCAGATGTTATTAGTGAGAATTAGGTTGTGCTTATCTGTTTTTTTATACCTGAGATTCAAAGCACAATCCTTTGTTTTCCCTTTTTTCTTTTTTTTAATGGTGTTCTGATTTACCATCATTTACACTTAAGCCATTTTATACAATATTTTATATACTTGCCAGCTCTAAGATCTTTGCTAGTTTGGACAAGGCCAGCATGACATAAACCATTCAGAGGGGAAATAAGATATTAGAGCTATCTCATTACAGTAGTTTGTGAGCTTACAGAAAGAAGAAAAAAAAACCAAACAAAAGTAGTTCTTACATATTTGTAACTGATAACTAGCAAAATAATTTAAAATATTCTAATTATAACATTGAAATATGAAAACTTCTATATATCTAAGCTGTCCTGACAGTATAAAACCAGGATTCATTTCCATCAGGTAAGATATGGATAAAATAATTTATTATAAAAACAAATTTCAACGGTGTGCTTACACATGATCACTCAAACAATTTCAAACTACTTCACACCATCCAAACCACTTATGCCAGCGGGCTTCCTTGGAGTCAAAGAGAGCCTGACTGAACTTTAAGGCAGCAGATGAAGTCTGTGAAATATTGACAGGTGTTGCAGCACGTTAAAACATATTATTCCAGTTTTCTAGTTACATCATGGGTATGGCTTTTTCATTCCTTATGTGCCTAATCACACACAACACTGTTGAAAGATCCAGCTTCACAAAATATGAAGGATCTGGTCATATAATTCACTTCAGTTGTAACTAATAGATCAATGAGGGCTCAGACATCCCAGAGTGAAAGTCCATCACACTGAGTAGTACACAAGGACTTTATATTTAAAATTTCATAAGTAGTTATATATTATGTCTTTTGCAATTTATAAATGTAGGCATATTTGTTGTCATAATATACGCATGAAACTTACCCATTCTTCAGTTACATCAAACTAAGTAAAGAACTAAAAAAGTAAACTGGGCAGCCAGAACTGGCTTTTGGTGGGGACACAGTAAGTTTCTTGATCACACCAGGCCAGTATTTTATTTCATTTATGCCAGCATAAACTTCAGATTTACCCAACTGACTTCAATAGAACTGTTTAATTTCATGTAGTGCAACTACTGGATGAATCCAGCCCACTGATGGGTTCTGAATTAGCTGTCACCAGTCAAGAAAAATCTATGAGTAACTGAGAAGTGCTCAGTAGAAACAGCAATTCAGTACTGAGATAAATTTTAATTAAAAAAAAAAATAAAGTGCAAAGAAATAAGAAGAATGCTAAGATATATTAAAGAAACTTAACAGGGAAAACTATGACAGCATTAGTTAATGGGGCACCTGAAATGAAGAAAACCTAAATGAGGCACAGAGGGGTGGGCTAGCTATTAAAAGGGATTTGAAAGACTGGGATTAAACTTAGTCTGTAATGCAGAGGAGCAAAAGGGGACACATCTGGGATATCTGTAACAAAAATTTTGATAAAATCAAATTGGTTCATATCTAGTGTTCCTCACAATACAGCAAAGATACTCTGTCTGGGATTAAAAGACAAAAAATATACAGGTTTCATGCATCCTGTAGCTAAAGCTATGTCATTCTGTCCACCAGGGAACTGCACAGGCAAATGATGGCCCAATTCCTCTTTTACATGCACCACGCCTTACTGAAGTCCATGGAGGCAACTCATTATCTGCAGTCAAATTTGGATGGTAGGTTGGCAGAAAGGGATCATACATTTAGTAGAATATGAGTACAAGTCAGAGATAACTGGCTTAATGAAACAGTGAAATGATCTTTCTATATTACAGCATGCACTGATAGCCAGTTTAGGTCAGGGATGGAATTTATTCCAGATTTCATAGCTTAATATGGACTATCAGTGAAAATAACGTTTTTTAGCCCTAGCTTAAGTTCAAGTAGGGACTTCGGCTGTTGCTTGAGCTAAAGGAGAGCAAATGGACAGAGGCTTGTCCCATTCCTGCAAGCCCACACTGTATAACTGAAAAGAGATTAAGGAGTGGCGTCTGACTTTAATTCTTTTTTTTTGTTTTTTGTGGCTGAGCAGGGGTGGTTGTTTTTTTTTTGAAAGCCAATGCAAAGCTTATGAAAGGTTCTTATCACTCAGGAGCAAATTGCTTGTCTAAGATGACTAGCTTTAGATCACAAGAGAGTTTCTTAAAGAACTTCAAAACAACAGAGGCATTACCTTTCCTCTCAATTGAAGCAGCAATTACATCTTGTCAACACTGTCTGCTCTGACTAATTCATAAGTTCAAAGAATCAGCTTTCTTCTTTTCCACTGAATAAGGAAATAATGGTGCTACTTTGAGAACTGTAGCCTGACCTTGAGAAAAAAATCTTCAGATGTGAGGCTAACAGACTGTTAGAATCTAGAGCATATTTAAAATCAATATTCTTCCTCAGGGAAAAGCAAGGAGGTAATGCTACTGTTCCCATTGGATTCACCTCTAATTCTCCCAAAGCATTTCCACAATCTAGTGGATTTTCTTTCAGAATAGAGTGTGGCCACTTCTACTAAGAACAATCTTAGTCATTTGTGGTGAGCACACCTACTTGCTGACACTTTCATGGAAACTATATCAATTAGCTGGGTACACATGAGCAAACAGATAGGTAAAAGGCTCTGTGAGGAACAGAGTAACCATATTTCCTAGAAGCAGCACAGTGAGCAAATGGCAACAGGAAAAGAAAAAGAACAAACTCTCTATAAGTACAACATGCCCCATGAGAAGGTATCAAAAGATTCCAGAAGGTTACCTTAAGTAGCATGTGGAAATAAACAGCTCGTTGGTACTGAATATGAGTCAGCTGCAGCCAAAGTGGCCAAAGGGAACTTGAATTTGGTTCTCCCTGTTCATTTTTAAATCATATATAAGGAATAAGTTCTTCCTTGTCAAGGTGGTGAGGCTCTGGTATAGGTTGTCAAGACAAGGTGTGGTTGCCCCATCCCTGCAGTGTGGAAGGCCAGGTTGGATGGGGCTTGAAGCAACCTGGTCTGGTGGAAGGTGTTCCTGCCCACAGAAGGGGGTTGGAACTGGATGAGCTTTAAGTTCCATTCTGTGATTCCATGGTCTTCTTACTTCACTTTTTTTGTTAGGCTTAAGTTTGACTACAAAAACAGAATAATTACCTTTCAGTTTGGATTTCATATATTTGGTACACTACAGTGGTGAAAGCTAACCAGTCCTCTGTATTGTAAAAGAAAAAAAATATAATAAAATAAATCATTCAAATATTTCTAATCACAGCTTTTTTTGGTAGGATTTCTTAAAATGGAGAGGCAGTAATCAAAGAAAAACAATAAACCCCCTTGTTCTAAAAATCTGCATGTCTTTTATCAAGAAATTAAACAGGCTAACACTGAACTGCTGAAACAATTTAAAATCATCAGTGATAGGTGCTATTCTTTCAGACACTCAGCCTGTCACCTTAGTGACTCTTTCAGAATTTTTCATGAAAGGTCCATTTATATAAAGTCAAAGAGTCATGGTGTCCTCAGTTCTCCTACTGCTTTTAATTAGCTGATTTTTAATATTCCACAGTGAAAGCATGCTTCCAAAAGTTTCAAAAGTTTTAACAAGTATGAACATTTCTAGAAGCCTTCTTCCAAAAAAAGCTTAATGCGTGAACCATGTTTTTTAAATAATTTATTTAATCACTAAAAATAATTTAATTTGCTGTTAGCTGTGCAAATAGAAATCCTTTATTTATAGGTGCCATTATTGGATTTCCAGTTATGGTGCTCAGTCCTCCTTCAGCTTTAGAAGGAGCTTAGCCATTGAAGAACCTTGCTGCAGATGATAAGACTTTATTACACCATGAGCAGAGAGGGCAGTGTGCCAACAGCAGATTGTCTGTTTATCCTCTATCCATTTCCCACTTAGAAAACACAGCCAGTCTCAGAGGATTAGCTACAGTGAGCTCTTCCAGTGGGAATTCAAACTGGCAAAAATGTTCCTGTAAAGAGCAACAGAAAAAGACATCCAAGTGACACCTCAGTGCTCTTTTTCAATTTTTTTCTTCCTAATAGCGTTTAGATTTTCACTTTCTTAATCACCTCCCAGGTGAGTGCCCAAACCAATGGATTATAGAAGTGTACTCATTCTTTTTAACTTGCTGTATTCAGTAAGCATTTAATTATTTCCACCAAAGCGGAACAACTTCAAAAAGCTGGCGTGAGAGCATCTCACTTGTGAACGAACACCCAGCAGCTACAGTGCTACTACATGACATGTGGTCTTCATCTCCAACTGGTCCAGCCCTGGGTGAATTGAGTCATAAAGTTCAAGCAGCAACCTTGCTTTTTTGAATTGCCAAAACTATTCCCTCCTGCCTCACTTCTTCAATAAAAAAGGACTTGCTTCTCTTTACCCACTGTAATAAAAGTCCTAAATCCAGAAAAAATCTAAAGATAATGTAAAGAAATAGGTGGTAGATCTTCAGCTGATGATCATTTCAGAGCTTACTGATTTTGGAGCTACAACAATCTGTGCTAGCTAAAGCCTAGTGAACATGCAAAGCATTACATGAAAAAGTAGTAGGTGTTTTGAGCATCCATTTCTCCAAACTAGCCTGCAAAGTCTTTCATGTTGTAGTTACTCTAATAAAATTTCCAGCTTCTTCCTAAAATAGCGAAGTGTGAAATAAAGGGGTTCATCACTAATGCACTGAGAGCCCACAATTAGGGAGTCTCCTCAACTCTTACTTTTTCCTTGAAAGTAATGAGCAGGAAAAGTGGAAATAATCACAGAGCAATGGATTTTTAAGATGGGTCCATTATGATAACTTTATTTTACTTCCTGCCTAATCACAGATGGAAAAATTTCACTAGAGCAGGCCCATATTTTTTACTTAAGTAACAGCACTTGACTCAAAAGAATCCAACAGACAGAAAATCCAACAGACGTCAAGGTAATTTCATCAAGAGGTCAATACCTCTCACTTTTAAAATAAATCAAGAAGAAACACAAAGTCAACAGATATTTTGATTATTAACTAAGCTTATTTATTTAAAGATCATTCTGTAAAAAGACTACTAGGAAGTCATCCCTTATCTGAAACAAGGAAAAGTTAAATGGGGAAAAGTTAAACGGGGGAAGTTTAGATTGGATCTAAGGAAGAAATTCTTTACTGTAAGGGTGGTGAGGCACTGGAATGGGTTGCCCAGGGAAGCTGTGAATGCTCCATCCCTGGCAGTGTTCAAGGCCAGGCTGGACATAGCTTTGCGTGGCATGGTTTAGTGGGAGGTGTCCCTTAACATGGCAGGGAGGTTGGAACTAGATGATCTTAAGATCCTTTCCAACCCTAACTATTTTATGATTCTATGATTCTATCTTTTTTCCTTCTGAATTTTTCAAATGAATTTCTCATATTTCTAATAAATGACACTGTTGGACACAGTTTTTTGCTTTCTTTTTCGAGAACATATGCATGTATTAATTCAGACATTCAGCCTCTCCCTGGTCAAGACCATAAGCAGATGCCCAGAGAAAGGTTGAAAAAGAGTATGGGATACATTTACTACATCGTACATGAAGAACCAGCTGCCTTTATCTGAACTTGGCTCCTACTTGCTTCTTCTGAGACTCTTTTAGCTCTGCTAGGAGAGACAGTTAGCAACCCATCCTTACACATTCACCCTTGGCAACTCATGGTTTCCTGACCTCTTTTCAGTTTTCCAGGGTGATTTTCCCACTGTTTGGAAGACAGTGTAAAATACATCATGTACACAATGGCACTAACATGTGGCTACTGTCTTTTTACTTTCTTTTTTCTATTTCAAATAACTTTAATGACTTTGTTAGCACTGAAATAGGAGATAATGTTTGCTTTATTATCCACTGTGAATTTATACTTTAAAAAATATAATGCTTTACTTGCTCAGTGTGATTCATGCTCTTTTATACAGTTGTATTAAAGTATGTCAATCATATACAGCAAGAAGTCAATTTATCACTATGTTCCAGCCAATTCTGTACTTGTTAATCAGAGTAAAATTTTCCATAACTTCTAGAAACTTCTGCCTGGACCACAGGAAATCATGTCTCTTCTAGCACCTACAGAAAATAGCATACACAGCATCTACAATGTGGTGCATACATCTAAAGAGATAACTTTCTTATATTTCATTAATTTTATTTATTTTAGAAGAGGGCACATTAATTACAGAGTAAATGAAAACTTTAAATGATAAGAAATGTTGCTGATTGAACAATGAACTGCTATCAAATGCGTTTCTGGTGACTGTTAGAAGCACTTAGGTTTCTAGCCTGTCAAATCAAAATTAAGAGAATAAAGATAACAGTGAAAAATGTGATACAGAATGCTGTTATTGGTATTCTTTTTCACATATATTCAGTTCTCTTTTTCAGTAAAACTAGTTGAATGAATTTAAAATAAATATTGCCAGTTTGAACAAAGAATATTGCTTTTTTCCTAAAAATCCTCAAAATGAAACTACTAAATTGTTTCTTACTTGCAAGTATTTAAAATTTATACAGTATAGCCGCAAAAAAGTTCTTACTTGTGTTTGCTAAAATCCTATGTATTCTTTAGCAGTAAATTGGTTTTGAGAATTAGAGGCTGAACAGAATATCTGAAAGCAAGACCTTTACTAATGACACTTTTTCTCTTATTTTTAAAATACATGTACATTGAAGAACCCATAAAAGGAAAAATAAAACTAATTATACAGCCTACAGGACAAAAGCAGATGGCAAAACTTTACTATGTTATTTACTGTCATTACAGGTTATGCCTTCTATAGATTGAATGTCAACAGTGGAAGCACTTCAAGAGGGATCCCTTCAGACTTGCTCTGGTCTGGTCCTGTAGACTGGATGCTGTTCACACCTGGACTGCATTAAGTGTGCTACTAGACAGTATATCCTGATTTAATTTCACTCAAAAGTAATTTCAGATTCAAAAAAGAAAAAACTCAAACTTTGTGATTTCTTGCAGATGCCAGTAGAAAACTTCTTTACCATTTGTATTGGAAGAAATGTCTGCACACCAGGGAGATAGGTTTAGCTCGGGCAAGGAGGAATGGACCTAAACCTACACAGGGCAAGTTCAGTTTAGATATAAAGAAGCAGTTCTTTACTGTGAGGGTGGCAAGGCACTGAAACAGGTTGTTCAGAGAGGTGGTAAATGCTCCATCCCTGGTAGTGTTCAAGGTCAGGTTGGGCAGAGCCTTGGGCAACATGTTTGAGTGTGAGGCGTCCCTGCTCATGGCAGGGTGGTTGGAACTTGATTATCTTACGGGCTTTTCCAACCCAAACTATTCTATGGTTCTATGGGGTATCTCTGCTTTGAGTTGTGCTGCTTTGCTAGCCAGGGTACGGAAGAGATCACTGAACTGGATGAACCCCGTCATCTAAAGGATTAGTCTGACATTGCCCCTCAACAATACAGCAGAATATCTCCCATGACATTCAGCTGAAGAAAAAATGTTGAAGATAGGCATATAATTAATGCTCATCAACATGGTTTTATGGAACACAGGTCTTGTCAGCCAAACTCTATTTCATTCTCTCACGAAATTACAAGTCTAGTTTTAATAAATGTAGGATGTAACAGCAACCGACTTAGACTTTATTAATGCATTTGACTTATTACTTCATGACAGTCTGATTAAAAAATTAACACTATACAGTATCAATAGTGCACATGTTAAATGGATTAAGAATTGTCTAAATGACAGTTGCAAAAAAAATTGTCTGAGGGGAACAAGTACTGAATGGCAGCATTTTTATCTGTCCTCTGCAGAGACTGGTACAAACCCTGTTGCTTTAAAAGTCTTTCATCAGTAATTTTAAAGAAAGAAGTTTCAACTTACAAAATTTGAGGAAAACTCAGATGAGAAGGCCGATAGTATGGTCTTACTTACTGTGCTGGGCCATTCAATCAAGAACGTATTAAAAATAGTCATATGTAAAATTACCTATTAAGGAGAAAAGTGACACACACAATACCTGCAAATGCGGAACAATCTTTGAGGAAAGTGCAAGAGTGGCAGGGCACAAGTAAGTAAATATGGAATTTCATTGCAATATTGGAATAAACTGGAATAGTAAATGAATTGGGAAGCCTAAGTAAAAAAAGGGGTTGGTAGGGACAGCACTGGTGAGATCAATCCTGACATTAAGTAGATCCTCAAAAATAGTTTCAGTGGCAGCCACAAAGAGCATGATATATTTAGCCTTTGAAAAAGAAAACCTAGAGGTTTTTAATTAAAGGATATAAGCATCTTCTCAGGAAGAGATTAACTAAGTGCAAAAGGGGTCTTTGAACACATAATGAAAAGGCATATCAAGAACTAGTGGTAGGAATGCAAACCAGTAAATTCAAATGGAAAAATAGGCATATCTTTTAAATACAGAAGATGGTTACTGCTCAATTACACTACTGGGTCACTGGTGCTCCTACAAACCTGTGTCCTACAAACCAAGGAAAGCGGTCAATTCTTCATCTCCTGATGTTTTCAAATCTGATTTGACTTCCTTCTGGGAGAGCCACTTCAGACAAATAGCATTTAAACTTAAAGGAATAAGTTGCAGGGCTTAAAAAAATAGTAACTAGATGAAAAGTAATGACCTATGATATAAAAGATGTCAAATTAAATAATGCAGTGAGCCCTTAACAGTCTTAAATGCTGTGAATATATGAGTGAATCGCCCCTCTTTTTCCTTTGTTCACTTAGCTTTAGCAAAGTCTTTCTATCCCAGACACTGTTATCTGTACAAAGGGTTGGGACTTTTTGTATTACCTTCTTTTCATCATGGTTGATGAGGTAGACTCTAACCTAACTACAGTTTCTATATGATCTTTATAGAGGTGAATTAAAAACTTTCAGCTACATTGTTGGGAACAAAAAGACATCATATTGTCACATTTAAAAATTCCCCTTTTAAAACCCAAAATTTAACCCTAAACTTGCACATCAGATGGACAGTATCTTAACATGCCAATAAATTGTGTTTACAGGCAAACTAGTTGTACGTGACACCAAGGAAATTCCACATCAGGCTTATAATATCTAGCCTGTCTGAATCTGAATGTTAGATTAAATAAATATAAAACAAAACAAGTGGTCATACAAGTAAGAAATGATAGCTTTAGGTCAGGACATATTAATTATGAAATTAGTATAATGAAGGATTAAATATGGAGGAAGTAATGGGAATCACAGAACCTTAGCCTCACAACTAACAGTAATCTTGTATTACTGAAAGCAATTTACATTGCTGTGGAGCCAAGAATTAGGACATAACTGGTTTATACTGTATGTTTGCTTTAAGAATGGCATGCTAAAGTTGCTCTCACAAAAAACTTCAAGTCATGGTCTTGGAAAAAAAAGAGTATTTCATACGTATTTCATAAACTCAAATACACAAAAAATCACAATGCATCTCATGAAAAGCAGTTTGGGGAGTGATAAGAAATGGCAGAAGGTCAAAAAATTGGTCATATGAACACACAGTGTACAAAGAAAGTATTGCACTGAAATCAGATAGTTTTGGAAAATGTCACTGAATTTGCCACTTTCCTGGCTGAACTGAAACAATAGCATAAAGAAGTACAAAACACTCAATTTTCTTCCCTAGACAAGGATCCAAGTTTTGGAATAGTACAATAAGACATACAGTTCATAGTTTTTCATTCCAAATATGTTTATTTCCATCTCCTCAAAGAAAGCACATTATGCACTATGTACTATGTCCAAAGTACATGATGAACTTGCTATCAATAGTATAACACATCACAAGTGCAAAGGTACTCATCTGATTAAAATTCTTAATGTCAAAGGAAAGATTTAGATTCTGTGAGAATTCAACCCAAACTTTCAGCTTAGGTTTCTATTGGATACTTTGAATTGAGTGAATTTAGCTTCCTTAGAAGGAAAAAAAAGTCATTCAGAACTTAAAGTCCTTGTATTCTTCAGTCCTGCTCATTGACTTCTCCTCATATTAATTCCTTATCTGACATACTTGTGCACATTAGGTCAGATAAGAAAATGTCTATTAAGGAATGTAACGGGGCTACTGTAACACAGCTGTGGCAAACTGAAATACCACAAAAGAATTCTTTCATTCATATATATGCTTTTCTATAAATGATAAACACATCAATTTCTTGATAAGTACCAGGTATACACGTCATTCTTGAAAAACATAATGAAGGAGTACGGCAAGAGAACAGAATTGAGCACAGAATAAGATCTTAGGGAATTCAACAAGCTAATTGCCTTTTCCTTAGGGGTAAGACCTGTACCAAACTGCGACTCAGGTTTCTGCCACTAACTGAAGCACAGGTGTCACTGTACCACACAGCTTTAGCCTGCTTCTGTTATCATCAATTTCTGTGTCAGACAGTTATGAATTTAGTAGCTCAGAAGACCATTTTATTGCAAAGCTCCTTTAAAAAATTCAATTAATGAAATTATGTTGACATTTTTTATCAGAACAGATAAACAAAGTGATATATTATGCATATCCTGTTATCTATAGGCATGAAAAACTTTAAGGATAAAAGATTAATACTCTGTCACAGTTGCACCATGCCTTGGTACTAAAGATTTCAAAGTACTTTCTAAATTTGGATTCCATTATCCCCATTTTGCAAAGCATAACCCGCTATCACATTGTGTACTCCATAATTAATTTTCTATAGATGCAGTATAATTTCTCTAAATACGACAAGCCCTGGACTGCCAACATTTCTGTTCTTTTAAAACACAAATACAAAATCTTATTTAATATAAATATTTCATGTGGGGCTAAGGGAAACAATATTATCATGCTTAGATAATAATGTGGAATATATATGGTAATGAAATTTTGACTTCAGGTAAGAATTTCAAAAGGTAGTAATTTATGATTATAAATTATGAAAATGCTACCTCAGTTACTGCCTTGGTGGATGTGAAGTCAGACAATGGCTTTAGGACCTCTACCATCTCATTCTCTAGCCAAAGAAAACAGTCATAATACAAACCGCTTCTAAAGTGAAGTACCATAGGGTAAGAAGATGACTTCCAAATGAGGAAAGATGATTGAAACATTGAAATTTGCCTTTAAAAAACAGTGAATAAACCAAATGTTAATGTAAACTCCCAAAAGCTCTGAGACATAAACAAATGACAAGGGATTGAAAGGCAGGAACCTTCTGACTGCGCCATCTGCCAGGAACAGAGGCAGCTGATTGCACAGAGCAAAGAATGACTCAAGAGCAATCTTCTAGAGTCCATCATAGTAGCATAGACTGTATAAGTGGGTACAAGAAACTCAAAACTCACTAAATCACATAGTCACAAATGATTACAAAGACGAAGCCATTATTTCTAGATTGTGTTTCAGTTTGCCTGAATATTTATGGAGATCAAGGGAGTGATATTATATGACAATCACAAGCAGACTCAGGAGTAAGGAGCTATTGAGACCCAGGTCTCCAGAAAAGAGTGGTAAAGAGATATTCATTCACAAAAATAGCTATAATATCCCAAACCAAAGCAGGAGTGGAGCTCTGCTCTGGTACAGAAAAAGCACAGACGGAAAAGAATATAAATTTATAAACAAAATACTTGGACTCACTACTTAAATCCAGCTTCCATCTATTAAAGGAATATTTTCAATGAGAATTTGGCAGAAAATGTGATTGATTTTTTGCTTAACAGTTTACAGCTATTAACTGCAAAGCCTCTGTAGTAGAGTTATGCAACATTTCCTTAAATAAATGGAAGACAAAGAATAATAGAAAGGCAAAGAATATGCCATGCATTGAGAACAACTTTGAAAAGGGATAAATGGAGGTAAATATGATGCGGGGGACAACTATTTATAGCAAACTCAGTGTAAGGAGATGGAAAATACTAAATAATCTGGTATATAAAGAAGAAGAAATGACAATGAGATATTTAATACCTATTGTTTTCCACTAGAATAACAAAACCTGTAGCTTTCTTTTTCTCTTCAGAGTGATTTCAGGAAGAGTTTACTACTCTTTGGAGATCTCTGAATACAAGATTAGACTTCTGAATTGGGATACCAACAGAGCACCTGGAAGAAAACTGCACATATCTTAATAGCCATGAACTGTAGGCTAAAATGATAAAAAAAGGATAAATTTCTGTATTTGTACTCTGAAAGCTTCCCTTTCATAGTTAACTTTTATCAAACTAATTTGACAGTTATGTGATACGTATAAATATGATTTGGATCATTGTTTCCCTCACAATTTCCCAAAAACAAATATGCAAAAAGCAGTACGAGCAACCTGGTTTCACCAGAGGCTTCTCCTAGACATCAAACTGGAAAGAGACAGGTTGGCAGAGAAATTCCTGATGACAAACCGACGTTCAGAGAGCTTCCAGCAAAAAGGAAACTAGGATGACAATTCAGCATTAATTTATAATAGACAAACACATTTTAGTCCAACAAAACTAATAAAGAATTCTAAAAAAGAAAGTTCTAAAAACACACAAGGAACCTCTTTTCTGCAAAACTCTTAAATAGAAACAAACTATGTAAGTGAGTAGGGGCTTAAAAAGAACAACTTTTTGACAATTTATATATCTAGAACAGAGCCATGAAAAGTTGGAGGAAAGTGAGTAAGTAGACATTGCATGTCACGTGATGGAAGACGAATGTGTGGACATGGAGACAAAACAGAGCACCTCTCAAATATGACAGAGGAACTGCAGAGAAGTTCCTCAAGGATCAGGAAAAATCCTGAAGTCAAAAGTACTAAAATTATATTTAGTCATTTCCTTTACAGGGCCCTGCAAAACTGTACCTTCCTTTTAACATTTGAAATCCTTCCATTTCTTTTAAGCACAAACTACAGCTATTGCCCCTCTTAACAGGGTATTCATGAAAGATTACTGAGGGAGAAGGCTAAAATATGCCCAGTATAAGTACTGAAAATTGCAGTAAGTCCAAAGGAAGGTAAATAAGTCACGTAAAGTCTTCGGTGGGTGGTACAAATGTCTGCGAAGAGCAAGAATCGTAGAATCATAGAATCATAGAATAGTTAGGATTGGAAAGAAACTTAAGGTCAAGTTCCAACCCCCCTGCCATAGGCAGGGACACCTCACACTAAACCATGATACCCAAGGCTCTGTCCAACCCAGCCTTGAACACCTCCAGGGTTGGAGAATCCACAACTTTCCTGGGCAACCCATTCCAGTGCCTCACCACCCTAACACTAAAGAACTTCTTCCTTATATCCATCCTAAACTTACACTGTTTAACTTTTAACCCGTTACCCCTTGTCCTATGACTACAGTCCCTAAGGAAGAGTCCCTCCCCAGCAGCCCTATAGGCCCCCTTCAGATATTGGAAGGCTGCTATGAGGTCTCCACGCAGCCTTCTCTTCTCCAGGCTGAACAGC
>JAOEHY010037543.1:52538-68867 GCA_025447955.1 Psilopsiagon aurifrons | reverse complement strand
GGAGGCGATGCGCGCCGCCCGGTGTCATTTAATTTTACAGCAGAGTGCACACCGCGCACGGGCTGATAACGGCGGAGGTGACAGCGACGTGGATTAAACGCGCTCCGCGCGGCCCCCTCGTGCCTGCCGCCTTCAACACTCCGACCCGCGCTTTTCCTGTCACGACAGAGCGCGGCGCGGAGCAGAGTGCTGGGGTGCCATGGCCCCCTCACGGGGAAGGCCGAGCCACGAAGAGGATTTAAACTGATCTGCAAACCAAACAACGCGATGTCGAATTCTGTCGGCTCATTTAAGGAGGGATTTAGGGAGCATTTAACTTCTGAACATCACACCTCCCTGCTCTTAAAACGGCGTCGAAACCCGACAGGGCATCACTTTGCCGGCCGCGGATGAGCGCCCGGACAAACCACCGGCGTGCTCGGGCCACTCTGGTTCCGCAAGAACTTTAACAGAAGCAGGCTGTGAGCAGCGCATCTGCACCAAAGCACTTGTCGCTCTCAGAAAAGTGAATTGTTGAGCTCACCGGGGCCGTGACACGCAGGGATTAGAGCCGAGTGTAACCCTTTTCTCCTGCCTGTCTCCCCAAACCCACAGCCAAACTCCTTGAACGGCAAAGGCAGCACAGGGTGACCTGTCTCCCCGCCCCTGCCTATCAGATGTTCATAGAAATTGCTTTTGCTCACCTACAACCAGGCGGGTCCTCATTTTTGCTTAAATCATCCTGCGAAATGGGATAGTTAAAAGATGCAGCTCAGGCTGGAAATCATCCAGCACCAGCCACTTCATAATATTTCTGTTGCTGAGCAAAGCCAACATTCCAGGGTGCATAACTCCCACTGAAACACGTGGGAATCGTGATGTTAAAAGTTTGTGGAAACCTTTGAACACTTATCTCTGTCTCGTGAGAGTAATGAAGAAATTCGATGTCAAGCATGCAGCGATCCCAGAACTATCTGGCTTTTGGAGGAGCAGGGATTACAGACCAAGGTGAAATTCTGCTAGCACTGCAGTGCTGGCATGAACCCCTGTTTCCTGGCTGGCCCCTTCTTAGCACTGCACAAAATCTTAAGAGGAATGGTATGAGGGTACTCTTAAGTAAAGGGGTCACAGGGATTAAAAGAAAGTTCTATTAAATGTTTGGGATGCTCCTGGGAATAGGAGATTTTTACAAAGCAGAACAGAAGAACTGGCAAGCAATTACCTATCAGCCTCCGAGTGCACTTGGAAATCTACCCTGCTGTTGAGGCTCTTCTCTGGCACCCCACCACGCCCCACTGACAAGCCCATCTATGCACTTCCCTGACCAGTCCTGTTGGACACTGTATGTTATCTATGTCTCTTCCTTTTTAACCACGACAAAGTATAATGAACAACTTGGAATCTCTCTGGGGTATGGAAACGGAATGCAATCTGGCACCATGGAAGAATGCAGTTCATCATTGCCTAAACGACATATAGCTCAGACCAAAACACAGTCTCTTGAATGCTAGCCAGTTTACAAGCAGTGAACCTCACAGTATCCACAACCTGCTGGAGATGCTTCACTGTCTCCTATCTTTTTGTACTGCTAAAAGTTAGCACTCATGTGGATAACCATCTGCATCTACAACTCAGAATCACTAAAATGCTCCATTACTCTTTCCCTTAACATGCTTTCTTGGTCCTGAGAAGATGATCCTATACTACTCTATCTCAAATAATGTGTTCTCATACAGAATTCTTTATTAAGACACTGGAAAAATCAATGCTCTCTGTGCCCTGGAAGTGGAAATGGGATTTAGTGTCTATCTTCATAATGGAAAATATTACCCATGTGTAGAAGAGACAGTTTAGACCTATTTCCCCAGTCCTAGGAAATACTACTTGACGTAACAGCATAAAATGCCTTTCAGTATAGCTTCTTACTGTATGTCTAAGTCTTTTTAGCTAGAGGGTCCTCATTTGGTATCTTCTTCCTGATTAATTTTCTTTTCTCATTTTCTTCCCTCCCTGCTTTCAGCCTTGCATTCCACTCCACATTCACAGTTTTCATTAAACACAAACTCATAAAATATTAACTGATTATTGTTAATCTATATGCCAGGGGATAACTCGTACACTGCTGCATGTGTATACATGTGCAAGTATATGACATACTGTCCATTACAAGAATTCTTTGAAGTCTTCATCATGATTAGTCTGCTGGGATGATATTCAGTTAAACAGATAGTTATTTTTGAAGTTGAAGAGTTTATTGCACAGGTACAGTGCAGCTGGTCTGGATACATTATTTAATGGCACTGCTTGAGACACACGAACTATGTACAAGATACTGTGCATTGAATCCTTCAGTTATCAGTTCAGGGAAGTTCTACACAAGTCGTCTCTCTGAATTAACATTTTATCTCATTGCTCATTTACCTATGCATGGCATTATTAGCTGAATTAACTGTGCAGACGGCTGAAGAGTAAATAATGCTTGAAAAATGGAAATAGCAAGCTGCAGTTGTAAATTTTTCTTTTAAAAATACTGTATTTGGTTGCTTTTGACAGGTTATTTAAGACAATCCAGCTTCTCAATCTGAATCTAGTTGTCTGGAAATGGGAGCATGCCAAGATACTATGATATTTGAGTGGGAATTTAAAGAAAAGAGTTGGCAATACCAGAAGGAAGTTCTAGCATGAACAACCTTTTGAAAAAGCCTAAGTCACTGCAGGAGAAAAAGTTTAAAAATGGAGAAACAACTACTTCTGGGGGAAAGCAAACAAAGCATTTTTAGGGGAAGACAAAAGAGACTAGAAAAGAGAAATATGAAGGATTTAACAGGTAAGAATGAGAGGCTTAAATACACTATGCAATGATAAAAGGATCAAGTGAGGATTTAAGAGGGCATAGCTGGGCATGTTTTAAGTGAGCTGAATGATCTTCTCAATAGACTTTTGCAGATGCTAGAAAAGTTTGAGGAGAATTTTGGGCAGCAGTTACTGGGCAAAAATGAAGCTACTCTTGCACTGACTTCTGATGTACTTTTATTTGCTTATGTTTCAGATAAGCAAATGAAACATAAGCAAGAGTTTCAGATGGGTCCACACCTGCAAAGGAACTCTCAACCCTTCTGCTATGGGCAACAGCAAAGAGCCACATAGAGCTGGCTGTCAAAGCACATCTATGAAAGTTATTTCCTGAAGAAAGAAAATAAATAAATAAAAAACAACCAACCAAATGGCTTTCTGATTCTTTCATTCTTAATTATTAGTAGTAGTTAAATATCCTTGGTTTATGTATTCAAGACAACCCCAGACAGATTCCTGCCCTGAGGAGCTGGAAAGGTCAGATTTCAAAAACCTTTATTTATAATAACGAGTGCTCAATCTGCAAGTAGCCATCAACTATTTACATGAATAACATTGTTTTATGTCAGTCTTATGTGTAGACTTTGTGCTCCAATCTGACAGGAGATGGCAAAGAAGGAACAGGAGACAAATGACAGAGATGACCTGGGTAATTGCAATAAAAATGGATAAACAGCAATGTGTGGGGTAGATTAAGCAATATGCCTGCTAGTGGGTACAGATCCCATTAATTCCTTTGTGAGCACATGTAGAGTCCTTAGCTACAGCACTTTAAATTTTTAATGAATTGATCTATATATCTGAGAGAGTGAAGTCCAGGAAGAGTCATGAGGTTGTGGATAATTCTCAAAGGCCAGCTGAAAGGTATGAGTTTCGACAGGGGATTTGAAAGAGCAGTAGCAAATACTCTCATCCACATAGATTGTCTGCTTTTTCCCCAATGTAAATCATTCTGTTTCTTGCCCCAATTTTTATCAAAATTGCTTCCAACTTATTTCAGTCTGTCACAATAATGTTTTCATATGAGGAGTGTTGTAACCTAATTCCTTCATTTGAATAATACATTCATTTTTAATTACTGCAACTTGATCTCAGATTATTCAAATAACTGTTTCATTTTTTATGCTTACCCTGACCCCAGTGTATTTATAGGCTTTTATCCTTACCTGATACCAGTGTAATGTAATTATAGATTGTATTTTAATCATCTACTATATCCTAGTGAGTTTGTTTAAATCACTCCAATCCGGAGTCTTTTATTTCTATGCCTTTTAAAATTCTACAATACCATTCTCATTGCATAAAAGCAATATTTTTGTAGTTTACTACAATGAATGAACATTTTGCATGCATTGCTGGCCATGTTTCTAATTTAAATTTTAAAAAGTCGCTATAGAGAACTCTATGTAAAATGAAATCTTGACTTGTAAACAGGCATGGGACAGCTCGTCACTTTAAATCTTTGTTCAAAGCTCCTACTTACTCACGAACATAACTTTACAAGAAACACAGCAGAAAAAGAAATAAATTATTTTTTTGTCCTACCAGAAATAAAAGCAGACATTATACCACTAAGAACTGACAAAATATTTAGCTTTGCTGCTCCCAGGTGCCAAATATTTGCAAGTTATTTTACCTGCATTAGAAAGAATTCCACATTGTATCCGGAAGACAAATAGTTTGGGTAGCCTGTATTATCACTAGTTATGGCTACATACTGATTGCCAGGGTTACCAATAATTTTTAAGAAGGATTTAACTCTTGTAAGTGTAGTATATTGCAGAATTGTTCCATTTTGCTTAATGATAATTTTAAAAGTTATTTTTTTTCCACTCCCTACTGCTGATTCAGGAGTTCCCTTTTCCTCATCTTTTGTGTTGCTTCAGAATGCAGATGTAGAGTAGGGTCAGAAATCAGATAGATGAAGCTCCTCAGTTTTGCACATCTGCTGAAGTACTGGTATCTTTCTGGTCATCAGATAGATTTGTACTGATAATTACCACTGCTCCAGTCAAACCATGCTCGCTGAGCAGCCTTTTATTTTATTCATTTTTTATTTATTGTTTTTTTATGTGCAGCAAAGAGTAACACACCTTAGAATTTCCTTACAACGTGACCTCAGCTGCAGCATGTGCATTTTTCTACACAGTGACATAATGGCCAGAAATGCTTCCAAATTAAACCTTCAGTCCAGCAGTGCGATGCAAACAGTGATATTGTTCCCAAAATTGAGTCTATGTCTACAGTAGACATCATAGGTGGAAAACGACAGAGAGAATAAAAAAAAAAATATCAGAACTAGTAATAAATCCGATGATTCATGGCTGCTTTCTGCTGTGTCATATTAGGGAAAGAGACTGCTGCTAAAATTCGTGTCATCTGCATTCTCCCTACCCCTCCTTTCTCAAATGTTTAACTATTTTTTAACCTCAGATACCTCTGTCTTCTGCCTCTTTCTATTCACCATATGTGCCCATTTCCCCTCTGTTTCCTCTCTCAAATGTTACTTTTAAATATGATCCCCTCTAGCTTCCAGGATATAAGTGTCCAGAAGGCACAGAAACATGATCCAGACTGATATTTACTGAGAAGCCAGGTAAGCAATGGGCTTAAGAGTATAAATAAAATGTCTTTTTTGACTCTTCCCTCCTTTGCCATGTGATTTCTTCTCAGTAACACTTAAAAATTGCCCAACATGTCACTATGTCACTGGTGATAGAGGAATTATGACTAGTACTTTGTTTCTCATAAAAAGAAATACTGTCTCATAATAGTAAAAAAAGAAAAAAAAAAAAAAAAGACAGTAAATAAGAACAGGGACTATGGATTTATTGAATGTAATCACTGATTAAAATGAATTATTCTGCTTTTCCAAGATTCAGACAGAGAAGCATGTTTCCTTCTGGGATTTCTACTACCATTTGGTCTAATATTCATTTTGCCTATAATAATACAAGCTTCATTAAAGGAGTAAAACAGCAATTGTCTCCATGAGATCAAAGGACAATCTGTTAAATAAAAAGAGCCATATCTCTAGACTGAAATAGTAGGAAAAGTTTGAACTGAATTTTATGGTGAATCAAAATGTAAATCATAATTTCACAAGGAAGACACAGAGCACAAAATTAACTTTATAAAGACATGGAAAGTGGGTATGTTGTTCTTAAAAATGTGCACAGATAGTGAATCTATCAGTAGCATTTCTAACTATAACACTTCCAGTAGGAAAAAAATTATGCCTGTCTTAAGAGTATTGGTCTTAAAGAATTTCCATTAAACAAGAAACATTGCTTATCAGATAAATTATCTGATCGACTTAGATCCTATTTAACTGATCTTGTATTTGAAAATTCAGTATAGTGAAAAAAACCCATCTGACATCAACAATCATTCTGCAGACTTTGTGGTAGAATAGCTCCTTTTTAAAGATATATCTGCCATATAATACTTAATATTATTCCTCAAGCTACTTTTCACTGTAAGATTTGGCATTGGAAATGGAATAGCACGTCTCTTGTGTAGGTCTTTCAGCATTGGTTTCTCTGGATATTATAACAAGTGTGTATCAGTGCACCTACATTTAGCCATCAACCATTACGGAGGTTCGTCACGAAAGAAAACACTTAAAGAAACAGACATGCTAAAAATCTTAGCTTCTCTGAAAAAAAAACCACCAAAAAAGCTCATAAAAATAAAAGAAGGTTCCTAGACAAGCGCAGAGACAATTAGGGTTGCAAGCTCCTCTCTAGTGAGGCGTTCCAATAGGACACAGGACAGCCCCAAAAGCAGACAGTGCCAGCCAGCAGACTGGGCCAGCTGTGGGCAGTGAATGAGCCCTTCATGCACATCAATGTGTTCTAACATTGCCCTCAGTTTCCTTAAAGAAAAATGGTGGTAGAAGTAGCAATGGGAACCATTATGCTTGCAGGCTTTAGTTCCCTCTCCAAAAGGCACAGGCTAGAGTAGTGAAGTTCAATTTGAATCTGCCACTGCCAAAGTAACCCAGTCTCTAAGTTATTTCAATCCTCTTATTGAACTGTGTTCCTATTACTAATCAAGGGGAAAAAAAGAAACTATTCTGAGGAAGAAAAACTCAAAAGAAATAAAATCCCCTGAACATATCTTAATTCTAAAGACTTCTGGAAGACTTGCATTTATAATAATCAGGAAAAAGATTTTTTAACAATTTTTGCTCAACTTTTTGTATATGATTTGCAAATGACACTTTTTAAATGTGTTCAGCTGTCACACATCACAGGTCTGGACTACTACCTTAAAAGGAGCCGTAGTGATCAGGTTACCAGGAGCCTTTATACACCTGCCAGTGAGTGGAAACAGGGGAACAATCTGCAAACCTCAATCAACATACCATATAGACTCCACAATTTTAATTTATAACTTAATGCACCCACAAAGCATTGTGAAGTGCATTGATGACTTCGAATAAGGAAGGTTAAATCATTATTACTATTACCTCATCAAAACACCTGCATTTGTACCTCTACTAGACCAATCAAATAAGTGTCTGGTCTTGCTATACCACTGTAATCCCTGATAAACCAATGAAAATAATGGATGGACATCCGTAGGCAAGATTATATGTTTTGATTTAAAATGTAAAATAAATTACAAACTCCAATTTACAAACTCATGTGAAATCCACCTATTTGGAGCCTTTGATACCCTTCTTTCTGTATTTAAAATGCAAAGCACAAGTACAAACAAGTAAACAATTATGAAAGAAATTAATACTGATGCCTCAGCAGTACTTTGGTAAAAATGTGTATGCAAAACAAAATTAAAAATCTTATTCATCACCAGCTAAAAAAGACATATAATGACACTAAATGCAAATAAACAGTTAACAGAAGTTTTAGTTTAACAAGATTTCACATTCTAGGATTTCTTTTATGCATCACAGCAATTTCTTACAGAGGGAAAACATGAATACTAGATGCCTTTTTTGACACCCATGAATCATATTTGCCTCTGGCACAATTAAGGGTGGGGACCTCGAGAATACTTTTGTCAAAGCACACTAACTTTATTTTAAGCCAGCTAAAATATTTCTGCTGTTATTCAAGTGTCTTCTGTTTTAAAATGAATTATTTCTTATGAAAAATGTGAGAGTTTGAAACTTTCATAAAAACAGGTACAGCACAACTCCTGTGGCAACAGGAGTCACTGCTGGGAGATGGGTGATTCAGCTTTCATAAATGCTTGCATATTGCTCCAGCTTTCTACTGATTCAGCTCTATTTTCCGCAGATTTTTGCACTATCTGTGGTGCACTAGGACCTATCCTAACCAGCTACAATGTCATCTGAAAAAGAACTATTTACTAGAAATAGACCAGAAACACTAAATTATGCCATTAGGCAGCCAGTAGAAATGAACAATTTTGCTTTGTGACTGCTTCTTGCTAGAGTGTAGTGAGTAATCCAGAGGCAGTGGTCTTTATTTCCATTTTACCAAGACCTTAAATTACATCGTCCTCATCTCTGTTTTGTAGTTAACACATCCCTTGACTTTAGTGAAACAGCATTTGTTCCAACCCATTCCAAGAGGTTCAGACGATCAGTACAGAATGCCATTCAAACGTTCTTGGATAGGAATATCATCCCTAATAATCAAACTTGATACACATACTGGTTCTTTGGCATGTCTATCATCATGGCCATCTGTTAGGGTGGAATTGTGCCTACTAAAAAGGAGATATGCCAGTTTTAACATGATATAGGTGCCATCAAAATGCAAGTGATGAAGAAAAGGCTCTAGAATATGGCAGTCATCAGACTTCTGCAGAAAGCAACCTAACTGTTAGGAGTACTGTACTGATAGCTGTGATAATTTGAACCTTTGGTTAGCTTTTCTGTCTCTGTCCACCCTGTTTGGGTGCCTGTCTTCACACTACAGTATTTGTGCTTGGTGTTCTGCTCTTGTTTAAAGAAACATATATCTTTCTCTTGTGCCATCAATGACTAATCACATTACTCTAATTTGAGGGACAAATGGCAGATGAGAATTATCTCTGCACCTTTCAAAATCAGAAGTGATACTGATATTTTTAAGAATAAATACTTTTTTTTTTTTTTAAGAATAAAACAGAACCCTAATTACTATTCTTATAAATGTCTTAAAAGGGTCTCCTTAACTCATAGTTCTGGAAAAAAAACATCTTGGAAGCACTCCTACTGTCTGATACTGCCTATAGGAGAATGACTTCTCATAGCCTTTTACAGGAGAATGACTTCTCTTACAGTCTTTTTGCTACTGCTTCATCTTTAGAAACATAAAAAATACCCTGCTGGAACAGAAGGTGGTCTGTCTAGTTCAGACTCTGTCTCTAGAGTGGCAACAGGTGATGTTACTTAGTAAGAATATGAGAACTTGGCCTCCTCCTGCAGTTCATTGCCCTAAGAGTTCCCAAGCATGCACATGGATTAGGAATGTTAGCAGGTACATCCTTTTAGTACCATTTACAGATCTGTTGTCCATGAATTTGTCCAATCTCTCTCTGAACCTGCTGATACTGTCTGCTTTCACAGGCTCCTGTGGCATCAGGTTCAGAGAGTTAACACCCTGCTGTGATAATCTGTTTTAAATTGTTCTTCTCCAGTTTCCTGTAGCACTGCAGGATTTGAGGAATAACAGTTCTTCATTCACTTTATCCACAAGCTTCAAGATTTTGTAAGCCTGTATCATATTTCCCCCTCAGCTTTCTCTTCAGCACATGGAGAAGTTTCAGATCTTTTGTCTATTGTCATAAGATAGCTGCTCCCTTGATCACTCCAGTTGCCCTTCTTCAGCTGTGATCAGAGCCTCACATGGTATTCAAGATCTGGGTTCACCGAGCTTTCATATATGACAAACTGACAGCCCTGTCTTGTTCTAAAAACTATACAGGCTTTTGTGATCTGTAGCAAAAGATCTTTAGATGTGTTTAAATTAGAAATCTAGTCTCTCTCAACTGAATGGTTGCCTTTGGTGCTCAGATATAGACGTATATTGTCACCGAAATAGAGCTGTTTGGTACTTCTTTCACAGTATACAGAGGGATGTAGCAGGTCACACCTGGGAAAATGCAGCTGTGCATTAAGCCATATGACCAAGCTAATGTGCAAAGGCTGTGCAGTATGAACATACACATAATTTATAATTTTAGACGGCTAAGATCTATAAAGCTTCAGTCATGCTGAGAATTTTTCAGTTAACCATATACCCAATGCACATTTTCTGTACTTAAGAACCCTCTTGAAAATTCTCAGCAAGTTTTTAGGTAACTATAACAGACTGGAGAATGCACATTTAATACTTTTTTGCTCAACAGAGTTTTCTACAGAAATTCTTCACACAATTTCCACTTGAACAAGCTGCTAGTCTACTAGCAGAATTTCTGTGCCAATCAAATCTCTGAGAACGCTTTTGACCACATGAAGTGTCAGCCCTTCTATGGGCCAGAACCTGTAGCCATCAGTCACAAGAAACCTGTGGTCCTGATTTGTTTCTTAATCTGATGCCAGCTCCTGCTGACACATCTGCTCATTCCTTTTCAGCTCCGTAACTTACTGGATAGACAAACACTTTGCAACAGGTGAACCCCCTTCAGCCAGTGTAGCAGCTGGGGCACATGCATGTGGACTAATGGCACCTGAAACATGCCACTTGCAATATCCCAGATGATTGTTCCTCTCCTAGCTTGGCTTTCCAAGATGATACCACAGTGCCAGTGCTCAGAGAAGACCTGCTGTCTCTTCTGTTTTGCTTGGCTGCAACTTCAGAGAAGGGAAGAATATATTACCAATAAAATTATGTTCTCTTTTAAGCATTACACCATCTTTGGTAAGATATTTGAGTTTCAAGGTTAATAGCTTATTTTCTTTTTCTAGAGCTCTCTCAATCTTAACACTTCTGTCTCCACTACAGGCTTGACTATCTGATTTGCCAAACATGAAAGTAACTCAGGACCTCTCTCTGTTAGACAGAATAAGTGATAAATGCAATAAAGTTTACTCAATGTGGGCTTAGAGTACCAGATAAACTTGAAGTAAGTATTGGTGTGTATATTAGACCTTTTGGAGGTAAGTCTTTAGGCAAGGTTTTCCCTAGTACTCTGGACTGGTAATAACAGCGAGTTTCTGTCATACTCCCTAAAACTTGTTTCATGGAAACCAATCAAGCAAAGTATAAAAATTGTATGATACATTTTCAATATCTGTCACCTGTGGCAAATTTTATAGCTATTTACTCTTCCTTGTTGCGCCTGTAAAATTCCAACTGTCCGTACCATATGCGGTGTAGGAAAAATAGGATGGATTAAAATATGAGCTCCTTTTCTGCCTAAATTTATATGAGGCCCCAAATCTGCAAGGAAAGTATTTGTTGGTGTACAAACCTGCATTTGCAAGAATGGGAAAAGCAACAGATTCATGTTGCCAAAAGGCACATCAAAAGAATGGGAAAACACCTTGTTTTACTAATAGATGTACATATCAACAGCCTACAAAACTGTTTCTGTCAAACTAGTCTATCATTTACGCAACGAATCATTGATGGAAATTTCATCTTCGTTGTATGTAATTATAACGAAGACTGACAGTTGCACAGCTTCAGGAAGAAAAATTACATCAAAAGGTCTTCTCTCACCTAGGTGTGAATATCATGACATCAAGTCAAAATGACTGTCCAGTGGAACTAACACAGCACAGAAATGAGTGTGCTAGATACCCGGGTAGATTGTCAGAGACCGGAAGGAAAGGCATTTGTGTTCATAATGGTGATTTCCTGTGTTTACTGTATCCAACCTAAGATCAGATTTTACCCTAGTAACCAAGTGACTCAGCATTAGGGTGGTATTTAACTTTATGTGTGAAAAATACAAAATTTATCAAGCTGAGAGGTACTAGATAGCAGAAAAAGAAGAGCAAGAGGCATTTTTGTTTGGCTTGCTGAATTCTGTATCACAGGCTGTTAAAGGGAGACCCTTCCCTCACAGAGTTGATGAAAATCAAGCCTGCAGAATGAGGTCTAACTGCTCTTTTATTATTAAAAATATATATTATAAAAAATGTCCATTCCTTTTGTCCCATAAATAGAAAAAAAATAAATTGCACAACAAAAGATTTGACCACAACATTACATTTTCAGTCATAAATAAAACTTTTACAGCCTTCAGCTTTTATAGGATTTTTTTTATTTAGAGTTGATATCAGGGTAAACTTGAAAGGTGTAATGAAAGAGTGTATGATTCATTTTGATTATATTAAAATTCCATATATATATATATTTAAACTTACATGTGTGTGCGCATCACACACACATAGGTATTACCTTGCGCGTGTGTGCATATATTTTCCGTTTCTGTATACACGTGTATACACACATGCATACATAGTTCATGAGACTCAGCAAAACCAGTAAAGGAAATAAAAGTGATTTTAACGTTTAACATAACAGGTATAACTCTAAGCTACCAATCGTTCTACTCTTAATTATATCAGCATAAAATAGAATACAATAAGCTGCCAAGTGCATTAACTTTGGATTTGAGACTGGAATCCAGTGAGGGGGAGAGAAGAAATCTCATTGTGCTCGCTCCATTATTTTAATTAGTAAAAAGAACGAAATAGATGACAAACTCATTCTCCAAATAACAATAGCCATTCAATGCTTATTTACATGACTGTGGTGGATCTGTACTTTATATTCATATAAGCAGGTAATAATGTCTTCATTTTCTTGTTAGAGGTCTGCTCTACAAACTATCAGATGGACTCATTTCAAAGTTGAAAATACAATCTTGTTTCATATACTTAGTGTTTACTTGAAATTTGATGTTACTAGCTTTGTTTAAAAATCAATTGTACAAGTTGCAACATAATAAAATACATATAGCTAGAGCCTAGTCTTCCTAGCAGCTCCTATCGTTTTGCATGAAAAATACATTGACTATAGTATTACGATAGTAAATGTGCTGTATGCTGAAAAATTCTGTCACTTTCTATTAGCTGTAAATTATCGACTAGTATAAACCCTAATTTCATTTGTCACATTCTGTTGCATTGCTGCTCTTCCTTGTTCCCATTCTGTCATTCTGGCAGGCCCACTCTGCCCCAGGTATCACGGCATCGCCATCTGCACCCGACATCTGTCTCTCTATTGATCACACGGGTTTAGCACTTGATCAAACAGAGCACGACAGAATACATCTCTTTTTGCAGTACTGCCAATGCCAACTGCTGCATGAAATCTATTACAAAAGCATTCTTTTACCTAGTTTCTGAAACTGCAAATAGGTTTATCTTCTTTTAAAACATTCTCATGTTTTTTTTCTGTTAAGTTTCCATCATATATTGCAAAGAAAAAAAACCACAACACTGCCAAAAATGAGAAATGAAGCATTTTTATCCCAGAGTATGCAAACTAAGAAATCAGGCTACCCGAACTGAGACTATTTATTGAAAGAAATTATTACATTATTTCATGATTTGTTAGTAAACATAATTTTTTCATTTTGCTGGGAAATGATGCTATGAAACAGACTACACCAAAAGCTGCTAAACAAACACTTCAGAGATTCAAATTTGGTGTGTGGAGAGCCTTAGCTCTCTCCAGTTAAGACGGTTGACTCTAGGAAGTAACTTGGGGATGTAAGAAATGTACATAAAATATCACTGATCTCATTGCTCAATCAGTGTGAAAAAAAAACAGTGCATCTTAGGACGGATCTGGCATGCTGACCTGGAAGATAGAGAAGAGGAAATTCTTGGCACTGGAGTATTTCTGAAATCACATCTCCTTCTGAAATGAAACGTCCATAATTAGGTCTGGGCACTGGGTGCCTCCATTCTTTTGTGAGTAGGAATAAGGAATTCTTTCCTGAGCATGAGCACTTAATGTGCAGTATGGATGCTTTAAAGCACTATGGAGGTGTGCACTATATTAGGTATTGTGCATTATATAGGTATTCTGTTAGAGTAATATGGGTATATAGGATAATTCAAGATGATCACCTCATAGGCTTTAACAGCTACACCACTTATACAAACTAAGCATTTGGCTTTTTTCAGGGGATGAACTGCAAAAATACCTCTGCAGTAACAGTCTCACAGTACTTGTTCCATAAACAGTCTGTGACCAATTCTGACACTAAAAATGGAAATAAGATTACTTTGAATTTAATAAAATTAAGCTTTTTCATCAGTAAAATCACCAGCATCAGCACAGGTGATATTATGGATTGACTGTATTGGAGAAAGCCCTATCCAGGTATTGTGCAGTTAACAAGCTACCACACAATTCTGCATCTTTGCAGAATAATCAGAACTTATTTTTAAGAAAAAAGGTGACATTCCAAAGCTAGATATGGTTTCTAAGGCCTTAGATATGCCTATGGCAAGCAAAGTGTTCTCAGTGCTTAATGATTTTAACTATGTTATTTCCACTTCTCGTTAGAAGTACTTGAGACAGTACTACAAGCCCTAAGAAATGAGGCATATAAGGCTAAGATATTAATTTATGAGCTAGCAGGAGTCACAAGGACAATATATCTGCTTCTCAGACACAGCATTATGGATGAACAGCACCTAGGCATTTTACGATAATGTCATCATGCTTGCCACAGGTGGCTACCATATTTCTATCAATTTTAATATATTTTTAAATTCACTAGTTAAACAAAAGACATGCACTTTCTGAATAAATGTTGACTTTCTGTTTACAGACTAATCTATAACCCAAAACCCCCATGCTCTTTTCCTTATTTATGATACCTTTTTAAACTATGCTGAAAAAAAATGTTGTTATAAGCAATCAAATTACCCCCCCCCAACCAAAATCGTGAGCATTAAGACAATTTTCCTTGTTTCAACTGACAGTATTAGTTGCAACACAGGAATTAGAGTGGGATCTAGCAATGTATTATTCATTAGATTTTTTTGTAGCCAAATACATTAGAGTATATAGTTATACCAACAAATTAATATTTTAGAGCTAATTGAAATTGTTCTTCCTATAAAGATTAAGCTTCTTCCCACCCTACACTCTTCAGTCATTAATATAACACTTTTAATGCCTTGTCTAAATGATGTCTCACATTAATGCAAAGCTATATTAAAGCACTCAAATGACCAGTTCTTTTGTAATTCATTCTATACGATCAGACACTGGGTCAAATCTGGGCAGTGTGTATGAAGTGGTATCAAGTGGAAGCTAATTAAAATATATTCTCTATAGAACTTTACAGAAAAAAGAGAACAGTAATCATCAGAAGGTAGAGTCTGAAAGTGCCATTTCTGAAAGGCTTGCAATGTGATTCATTCTATTTGCATGAGGATACTTTTTGGAATAAAGGCTGAAGAAGATGGCATGAATGCTTCAATTACAAAGTACCTTGCTTCATTCCTGACAATCTCAGTGATTATCTGTTTCTGGTTTGTTCAAAACATAATTATAGAGCATTTAGATATGTTTACAGAAACAGTATATAGATACCTTTCTCATAATCAACTTGAAACACCCCAATAAAATATTCGTGAAATGAATCTGGCCAAATCGTTTAAACTTTTCAGTCTTAAATAATTTTAACTCAAAAAATGATGTACATAATAGAATAACTGATATTTGAATCTGAATGCAGGCAAATCCCATTTCCTTTATCACAGTAAGTTCACCCCCCACATTAATCAGATCTGTCTCTTTCCTTACACAAATCTATGAAATACAGTACATTTAATTTTTTTCTGATTTTTTTTTTTTTTTAAATCGAAGTTTTACAACACGAATGTTGAATCTTCTGAAGATAACTGCTGTTTTCTCTACTGTACTTTTAGTGATTCCGGGAAGCAGAAATAAATAAGGCAAAGGATGAGATTTTCTTGATATCTCCACAGTACCCCAGAGGAAAGACTTTCATGAGATGCTACCATTTTGGGCTCAAATGTAGGTTGATGCGGGGGAGGGAAAGAGAGCTGCTACAGTTGAGCTTGCAGAGTTAGTGAAGGGCAATTAGACTGCATTTGTTCAAGCTTTGGTCATTTTGTCAGATAAGGCATCAATCCTCCTTATCCACTGACTTATCTCTTCTAAAAAAAAATATGAATTTCAGGGATGTGGGTGTTAAGAAGATGGATGAAGCATTTTCTAGGGATAAGATGTGAAGGGTTAGAAAGATCTTTTGTCTGATCTACTACAGTAATTCTTATGGGATAAATAATCCAGAATGAACTTTTTAGTCCCATTCGGTGTGCTGAATTTAATATCTCTATATAAATACAGTGGTGTAAGCATAAAAAATATTTATATTTTTTTTGTCTTCAAATAATTTCATTATGATAGCTGCTAATCTGTAGAATAACCTTTTCTTACCCAGAAGTCTAGTTGTCATAGACCTCTCCATTCACAGTTCACAGCGCGGCAATGGCAGAAAGCTAAACTCTTAAGTTAGGCTCTAAGCCTGTTTCATGTACTACACAAAACAGACTAAGGAGGTATTTTGCTG
>JAOEHY010037543.1:35000-52438 GCA_025447955.1 Psilopsiagon aurifrons | reverse complement strand
TTATTTGTGGGATTATTTTGATGTGTGACAAACCACAAATCTCCAAAACATTGAAGTTTTCATTTGTGCTTGCACTCCTGTGCTACAATTGTGGTGTTTCATGCAGAAGATGCATCTACATTGCAGTAAAACACTTCACCCTAACTTAAGCAAACACACCCATGTTCATTTTAATTTTAACAGGTGACGGTTTAACTGCTGTAACGGAGAAAGTGGCACCCATGGTTTAGTGGTAGTCATGGCAGGTTGAGCAGCTGGTACCGGCCTACAGCTGCCCAGAGTTTTACTGTTCTGTACCTGCATCTACATCAGCTTCAGCAACTACCCTGTAGAAGAAGGAAAAGAAGGAAGAGGTAAAGAAGGAACAGGTAAAACTCACTAGTTTTTCAGGATTTTCTTTTAGTTGTAAAAAAAAAAAAATAATTTCTGAAGCAATGCCATTTGGCTACATTCATAACTGATAACAAATAAACATAGTTGTAGCTCACAGTGCCCTTAAATGCAACTCCAGCCCTTTGCCTTAGAACTCTCATGGGATGTTTCCTCCTCCCTTTCTTCTCAGCAGCACCACCCAGACCCTTACACACTGGTGTAACATGCCTTGGTAGCCACCTGCCTGAATAATCCCATGCTTAGGGAAGGTTTGTGTACATCCCTGAGTCTGCCTACCCCATCACTGAGCTCATAAATCATATCCTACCCTCTGATGGCTTAAAGAAGGGTCTTACTAGCTTAGACCAGAATCTGACCTTAACAGCTATGTGAAAGAAAGAAAAAAAGGCAAACCAAAACAAGACAAAAACCAAACAAAATTAACTGAGAATGTAGCAATTCATCAATCCTCCCTAATACACATACAACTCAAATGATGGCTGCAACACAGTACCTTTGATAACCTGTCAAACTATTCCCTTCTCTTAGGAATTTCAGGTGCCATTAGTGTATGAGGTTCAAATGCTGGGAATCAGGTGAGGATGCAATTAGGAGTTTTACATGCTCTCTGATTACAGTGCAGTCATGCTTTGTCATCTCCCACAAGAATCCCATTCTGCTTGTAATATACCAGTGATTCCTTTGCGCCTAATATCTAAAGGCATGTCAAGGAGTACTGAAAACACAGGGGCAAGTAACGGAAGTGAGAAGGCCATTTCCATTGATTTTCATGCCTGATGAAAGTGGTTTGCTTATCAAGACTGGCATCCTGCCCGCAACATATCTTAGAGTTTGCCCTGTAATTCTGGGAACTGCTTGTGCTTCACAAATTGTGGTCAAATTTTTTTTTTTTTTCTGAAAAGTCTGCAGCTTCCATTAAAGGAAGCAGAGCAATAGACAATATATCACCATTAAACTGTTCCAAGGACTAATCAATCTCAGTGTTTAAAACATTAATTTACTTCCTGTTTGAGCTCTTTCTGCTGTCCAGCCTTTGGATACTCCCGTATCTTTACTGCTAGGTTAGAGATCCATTAGTAAAGAAGGAGAAGACAGCAGTAGATACAGGGATAAAAAATTAAATAAACAAATGCTACTTGTAACATATTAACATAAGCTTGTGATTTTTTAAATTCAGGTAAAGGGATGGATTTTTAGATGTTCTCCAGTAAAAATATTTATTATTTTCATTTCAAAATGATCCAACACAGCCCTCAGGAGGATTGTGTTTACACTGAAAGAATAATCCTGTGAGAAAACTTCAGGTTATTAGAATCATTGGAGATGCACTTAGCCTGTCTCTCCCTGACCTACTGACAGGTAGAAAATTTCACATGGATCCAGGATTGCAAAGATATATTTATTTCCTGCAGTTCTGTAAAGTATGTTTGGGAATTACACACGTTGTTAGCTTTCATTTTCCTCTGAACTTCCAAGCGAAAATGCCATTTTACAACGAATTTAATCTAAATCCATCAGTAACACAAATTAATCGGATGCTGAACATGCTACAAGGTCCAAAATGTAGATGACCTTAAGAGACTGTGATCATAGAGGAAAAATAGAAAGGGTCACAAATGCTAACCATGTTTACTGTAAGCTTTTGTTTTTATAAATGTGTATATATATAAACCTAGCAAGAAACACTTACGTAATTCCTGTGCACATACCTTTGCTGTCATTTAGATACTGTTGCAGTCCTTCCAAATATCAAAATTAACAAGAAGTGAAAGGAAAGGAGACTGCCAATAACAGCATACAATTTCAAATTGAAAACTATGCTACAGAAAATGCTGGGATTTGAGCTACTAATCTTCAGATTAACCCCTATAGCTCACTCAGGAGATGGCTGTATAAAATTCAAACAGCTATTACATCTGCTTTTACAAGTGCAGATGAAGCTCATGGTGGTCAAACTAAAAGCAACACACTTCAGAAACATGCAGGTTTTTTTTTTTTTCCTCCTAAGGATGCAGGGCCGCAGATAAAATATCAGTGTTCTGTGCACAGCTTTAAAGATTAACAAATCTTGTAGTTTTTTACATGTAGCTTCAGATCATGACACACCAGACAAGCTCTTTATTTTCTGAGTGCATCCTCCAACACTAAAAGCAGTAACAGTCTCTTTGGATTTCAATTATGCATAACAAGAAAAATCAGCAAATTAAATATATGAGTAATAGGTATCGCCTATAAAAATTGGTTATGATCACTATAGTTATGGGTGACCATAATTTACTAGTTTTTATTAAAATATTAGGTGACCATGGGTTAGTTAACAGGTTCTACGGGAAACATAGGCTAGCTAGTTTCAAGATTAATGATTATTGGTTAAACATGAATCACATAATGCAATTTTTCTTCTTTTAAAAATCACTGCATTTTGATTCCAAAATTCCAAGGTAGACTAGGTAATAAACAAATTACCTGATTATCAATAAAACACAAGTATTCTATCAATTTTAATGTATATATTTTACAATCACTGGCTTTTATTATTGAATTAATATAATATGAAAATTCCATAAATGCAATTACTTGTTGCTTCATTTGTGTGTTAGATCATCGCTGGAGAGTTAAAATTACAGACCAAATTCTATTTCCAAGTGTGCTGGAATAAATGTGGAGTAAATGAACAGCTTGAGTACATCTGAGCAGAGACAATCATAGTGTATTCTGCATATGGGCAAAATGAAGACTATAACTATGCTAATCCTGTAAGTAGTACCTTGTAGCATTAGTGACAAATGCATTGCTCTTTGTCACTAATCAGAATATTTCACACCCCTTACCATATGCACGTTGGCACACTAACTCTAAAGAAGTGTTTTTCATGACTGCAAGCACCCCACCAGCATGGCTATGAAGCAAGGACCAAAAATAGGTGCAGAAATGGGAATATGCAAAGATCATTTCTGTAAAGCCATGAGGAAAAAAGTGAGTGGAATATGTAGGAGTAAAATTCATACCCAAGAACAGAAACATGATCTATCCTGTGTTACTCAGAACACCCGAAAGATGGGAAAATATCTTAAATGAAATTAAGGTATACAGTTGGGGCACTTTGCATTTTTGCCAAGACAAGAATTTACTTTCCTGTATTTACTGTATCTGGATATGGTCCGGATAACTTTAGTAATGGAATTAGTAATTTACTAAAAAAAAATCTTCATTGTAGAAACCACTTTTTTCCTTTTTTTAATAGATACTTTATATACAACAATGTAATTATTATTTAACATTAAGAACATAGATTTCCCAAAATATTAACTCAGAATTATTGATTACTGGGCCAGTTCAGTTTACTACCTTTTAATACCTTTATCAATGAACTGTATGAGGGGATCAAGTGCCCTCAGTTAGTTTGTAGATGACACCAAGATGGGCAGGAATTTTGAGCTGCTTGATAGGAAGGCTCTACAGAGGGATATGTATGAGCTAGATTGATGGGCTGAGGCTAATGGTTTGAGGTTCAACAAGGCAAAGTGCCAGGTCCTGAATTTGTGCTGCAATAAGCCCATGCAACACTACAGGCTTGGAAAGCTCATAGAAAGCTTGTGTCCGGGCAGCCGAGAAGGCCAATGGCATCCTAGCTCGTGTCAGAAATAGTGTGGCAGCAGGGCCAGGGCAGTGATTGTCCTCCAGTATTTGGCACTAGTGAGGCCTCACCTTGAATCCTACATTCGTTTTTCGGCCCCTCAATCCAAGAAAGACATTGAGGTGTTGGAAAATATCCAAAGAAGGGCAATGAAGCTGGTGAGGGTCTAGAGTGTAAGTCTTCTAAGGGGTGGCTGAGGTACCTGGGTTTATTTAGCCTGGAGAAAAGGAGGCTCAGGCAGACTTTATTAACTGACTTATAGTTGATGGAGCCAGGGGAGACACTACAACTACCTGAAGGAGGTTGCAGTGAGGTGGGTGTCAGTGTCTTCTCCGAAGTAACAAACTATAGGACAAGAGAAAATGGCCTCAAATTGTACCAGGGCATGTTTAGATTGAGTATAAGGAAATATTTCTCCACCGAAAGGGCTGTCAAGCACTGGAACAGGCCTCCCAGGGGAGTGGTGGAGTCATCAGCCCTAGAGGTATTTAAAAGACATGTAGATGTAGTGCTTAGGGACCTGTTTAGTGGTAGACTTGGCAGTGCTCAATGATCTTAAAGGTCTTTTCCAACCTAAACAATTCTATGATTCTAATGTAAGACTAAGTAACTTGTTAAAATGGAAATGAAGGCTTATTCCAGGCAGTCTTTCACAGTGGTCTTTCTTTGCTTTTCTAATGAATACCAACCAGATTAGAACATGCCCTTTTTGGCTGACCTTGCCCTGTTGGGTTATGCAGGTGTGTGAAAGATAGCCAGTAGCACACCCAGGATTAGGGATGCTTACTGAAACTCCTGATTACTTGCTTGACTTACATGGAAAAGCAGTCTGTATTTTTTCTGATTAAAGCATCAGGAAATTCCACTTCAGTGGTGTGTAAAATTTTTATAAACTCTGTTCCTAAACAACATTATCATTACGGTAGTCAGACTGTAAAAGATTAGCTTAAATGTACTCATCTGTATTTCTCATATTTTTTTTTTTCCCTTCTAAATTCCTTCATATAATTGTCTTTCTCATTCTATACTTTTATCTAGCTTTATGCATTGTAAATATGCCTTTGTATATACATGTAAACACCCCCATAGAATAATTTCTGTGAAAAAAGTACAGATTACTAATCAATATACCCACTAGGATTCCGGCAAAATGAGTATCGCTGAGTTTGAAATTCTTCCTTTAAATCATACTATTAACATAAACATTACATCACTAAATGAAAGAGCAACGTTATTATGTTTTTCCGAGTAAGTTTTAAAAGTATTCAATATACTGCATGATTACAAGAGAGCAGAAAAAGGCAGCCTGGATTTGGAATATGAATGTAATCTCTACACAGACCCAACTGTTTCTTGTTTATGACAAAGGAGTAAATAATCCATTGCTCTGGCAGCAGGGCACCTGCCTTACCAACCGACTCTGTATCAGTGGTCCCTGAATCCTCATTATTTTTCCTCAATTAAAGTTCATGGTCTCCTAAAGTCTGTGCTGAGCAGATGTACAACTGTTCTTGACTGCTGAACACAGAAGAATCACAAATTTAGAAAACTACTGCCATTTCATAAACCCTAGAAGTGCATCATTTGTTGTGGCAAAGAAACATTATAAACAATATGTCTCTTTTATAGGCTGCTAAGCCAGCACACTACAGAAAAGATTATTAAAGTTCAAAAACTGTCACATAAGCAGTGCATTATGAATACTGTAATGTGGGTTTTTATGATTCAAGTAATGGCTACTGAAATGAAAAAATAAAGTCCTCTGAGGGGTATCATGTAAAAAATGTGAATTATATTTACCCAGAATTAGACAAAATTGATGTATGAACAAAATCAAACTGAAATCAATGATCTGCAAGGAAATTCAAAATATAATAACTGATAAATCACTGAAAGCAGAATTAAAGTTATGTTTGCTGTATTATCACTTTGGTTCTTTGTAATTGCTTCTTTTGCAGAAACAGGGAAGTCCAGAGAAATAATCAAAAGGGAAATACTACTTCCAATTATAATGCAGCAAGACTCTTGCTGTAAAAATTAACTGAATGATACACAATTCACAAGAAGCAGCCTTTTAACTGTGGGTGTAAGCTCAAATGCTGTAACATATGAAAAGAGACTGCATTACATACATATTCCCTACAGTGTGCCTGGAAGAAAATTGTCTCTCAATAAGGCATAGGGAGATGCTCACTTACAGCAATGATCAGCTTAAAAAGTAAATGAAACCCACACTTTGGGGGAACAAAGTTAAAGTTCAGATGCAGCATTTGTCATTCTGTCTCCAGCATGATTCCAGCACAGCTCTGTTGACACAGAATGTGCTGGATTGAGTGCAGCAGATTGCGAGTCTTTAGGTCAGAGAATGTGCTTGAAGCATCAATAGCTACACCTGTCATTTTCATTTTTCTGGGAAGAATATATTATTGTCACCACTGCAACACGAATTAGCCACAATCTGACTTTGAGGCTGGGCACTGAATTTGGAAATACAGTCACTTAAAATATTACCATATATTATGATGAGCTGAGGGTGTTTCCTGTAATGCCTGAAGAAGATACTGCCATTAAGGTGACATATGTAAGTCTGTTTGTATTTGGAGCTGTGCTTAGTGGCTGAGGTTCTCCTGTGAGATTGTAACCCAGTGTTTGTAAAACAAAAAATGCAGAAAAAGGAATTAAGGGAGGGAACTACTAAGGAACTCACTGTCCAGCCAAAATAATGGAAGAGATTACTGGTTGCAATCTTATGTTATTAGTAGGGGTCATTTTCTCCCTTCAGCTTTCATAACTGTTTATTTCCCCTTGCTTATTTTCACAAATATTTTGTGGAAAGTTACTTAATCTGATGAAATTTCTACCTTGTAGCTCACTTAAAACCACTTACACTGAACCAATGATTCAATTATTATAACGTTTGATGAGCACTTAAGTACCTTTGGATGAAAGATAATGTTGATATCCTAAGGGATGCAGGAATTAACAAAAGTATCTACTGCTGTATACCGGGGAATAAATTATTTTGAGAAGAGCTTTTCTTGAATTTACCAGAAACCAAACATCACACATGTGTATGCAGAGCTTTGCACATTTTATTTCACAGAATAAATGGCAACATTTTCCAGGTACTTCCAATCTTGCACTAGAAAGAATACAAGTATCTGTGCAATACAGGGTGGGTTTTTTTGTTTATAGAGTACAGGATATGCTTCTGCATTCACCAGAAGCTGGAATATCTAGTGGGAGACAGTGTAACTTTCAAACAAATATGTATTAAAAAATTACTTGTGAAACGTAAGAGGCCATTCTAAAATACAAGTCCTTTCCTGCCACAAATAGATTTGTGTATCTACATGACATCCACATGAACTATATGGAAGGAAAAAAAAACCAAAACCGGAAGCAGAACATAGACCAGAATTACAGATACACAGTTACAAGGTTTAGGAGATAGCTAGTCTTTATTAGAGATCAGAAGCTAAAGGCCTTCTGATGTGCTAATATCAGGTATGATTCTAAAGAGAAACAGGATCAAATGATGCCAAAATTTTTAAGCTCTGACACCAGTGCAGTGTTATGGTATCTCTGAGAAGTCTCGTGACTCATCCTGCCCATCTAAGAACTGCTCAGTCCCACTGCCTTTCTGCATCCTCCCCCATTTCCTGGAGGATGGGTGATGAGACCTACACAGCCTAATGGCTAGAAGCAGGCCACCATTCCTTTGTCTTCACAAAATTACTGGCAGCAACTCCCCAGAGGTGCCAGTTTAAACAAGGCTGCTGGCTCCTGGGAGGCAATGGGGACCAGCAAGTGGCTGTGCTGGAGCCAGACCTGGTATCACTGACTCACGCAAAAGAGAGAACCAGGGATCTCAATACAGCAAGCTCTGCTCTTTGTGGAGCCTTTACCAGATGGTGAAATCCACAGGGACAAGTTTCAGCTTTCCACCAAAATTGGACAAGCTCAAAAGCAATGAGCTTGTCAGAGTTACAATAAAATGCAAAAACCCCACTCTTTCACTAACTTCCTGTCTGAAAACATTACTGATATCATAGGCTGCTGTACCTAGACAAGTTTGGAGGCACTGGGCTGATGGAGGCTCAAAAGTTGGGACACATCCACATGGCTCTGGGGCCCCGCAGGAGTGGGCACTACCACACCCACAGTTTTGATGAATTATTCATCAGCCCGTGCTTCCAGCAAGCCAAAAGCTGACATCTCCTGAACCTGCGGAGCAGAGACAATGAGTGAAAAATAAATGTCACAACTTTTACACAGCCTTTCCTACCAGGAAGTGTACAAAAGAATCAGCTGTTTTGCACATCAGTCCTTACACCTGCAGATGTGGGGAGAAGCCACCACTCTTGCAGAGTGGCCACTTAGCGATTCCTGGAAAGCAGCAAGCCGTAACAATGTCCTCCAAACCCCTCTCAGACACTTAAAGTGTCTTTCTCTCTTGTGTCACAGCTGCAAATACAAACTTTATTTAACATACCTGTCCTTTGTGGAACTGGCCTAATATCTCCATGCTAACAAAGTCCTTCTTTAAACATCTTAAATTTTAGCATATGAAATAGTACACCCAGTTCTTTGAGAGCAATGCCTCTAGAAACTCAGCTTTCACTATTAGAGGTTTCCTTATCACCTGCAATATCCTTTACTTTGAAATGCACTGTGGAATCTGTGGGCTGAGAACACGTTGCATTTTAAATTATCCCAAAATGTCACTGCAATGACCAGAAATACCCTCTCTTGAAGCTTCATTGTTCCACAGACTTTAGGACTGACTTTTCTCTGCGTGTGTAACAAGGTAGCAGCGGATGTTGTAAAAGATACTTACTTTATATCTAAGTCTATTTCAACACTGTTCTCATTTTTAAGTCTCCATTTCTTTTAGTATGTAAAAAAAAATTAGTATAGCAGTGTATCAGTTTCAATGTATCAAATGGCTTCATCATTGAAAAGACTCAGTTCTGCAGTGTGCTGACTTTCAGACTCAAATTTAGCTTTGCCTGACACAAAATGTAAGTTTAAGAATGTCAGTTCTCAAGGATATTGCCTCACTTTTGGTGTAAAGTGGAAGAAATTAGTGGAGGGTAGGTCTTATCCTGAAAATTAAAGAAATGGTGTGGAATGCAGACTCACAGGTGTCATGTACTTTTTGTGCTGTCTCGTCTGGCGCTGGAAAACTTGCTTTCAATCCTGTCCTAAATTTGAGTGATGGCAGGTCAGGCATGGTTCTTGATGAAGTGCAGAGTTTGCTCTGATTACCTCAGTAATTACTTTCTAATATTATTAAACTTTTTACATGAAGTAATTTCTCTTCTGATTGATCCACAAAGCTCAGGTCAAAGGCCATCTATAAAAAGTTGCAGATCCATCTTCTTCATTTGAAAATACCTTTTGGGCAAGAGCTGAAGCAAAGTTCAAACACATTTGCAACTCCCAGACCATTCTAAATCACTTATAGGCAAAATATAGCTAAATAATTTATTTGCTGATAAAACAGCAAAAAGAAATCCTTCTCACTGCAAAACCAAAGGATACTGCATTTTCTTTAGACCTTGGTTAAAAATACAAGATAGTGTGAGCATATAAATGATTGCAGTTATGCTTTAATAGTGCTTAATACATCAAGATTGCATATTAAAGAATACATTGACATTCCAAACCTTAGCATAATATTTAATTAAGCAAATGACTACTTTGATCTCCATATTTCTGAGCTAGGTCCAGCGTCTGTTCTACCATCAGCAAAACTGACAGAGACCTGAATTGCTTAGCTTCTTTTCCCAAAATGTGTAGTACACGTAGTGAGAAAAATGCACTGGAAATAAATAACAGTGGAAAAGTTCAGGTTAAATGATTTATAGATCATGTTTTTCTTTTATCTTGCAATGCTGGTTAGCTAAAGAAGTTCTTGCAGATGTGTCAGAGCCTACCAGTCAGGCAGAGTCAGGCAGGCTGCCACTGGGCCACTGTGGAACTCATTAATACAATCTACATGAACCACTTTTCTTTAAAATGTAAATGGTTTATTCTTCTTGTACATAAAAAAAAAAAAATCATCTTTCTAAATAGATTATTAACACTGATGTACCAAAATGCAGTTATGTGCAGCAGTTGTGTCCAACTGACAATGGTGTTAGCATAAGTGGATGAACTTTAGTTAACCCTACAGGATAAGGGAGTATCTCAGCTATATGAACAAAGAAGCAACTTCAACATATCAAGCTGGTAATCACTGTTAAAGCCAGAGAAGCCAATGAGGAAAGGGTATTGTCTATCTACCACATAACAGGGGGTATCCTTTGGGGACAGACCCCCAAGGACCTCCTGGCCCAGCACCAGGACTAGGTAGAGCACAGCTGCATCACTTGCCCTTTGGACCCTGTTGTCTCCCTCTGTGGAACCAGAAAATGCATAATTTGTAAAAATTCATACATCTGTGATTAAAAGGGTTTCGGTATCCAGGTCCATCTAGCCTCCACAGTCATTTGGTATTGAACTGCAACACTACGTGGTAAGTCAGGCCTCTCAGTCACCTGTTCCCTTTATGTGTTTTTAACCAAGCACGAGAAATACAATCTCTGTGTTTTCAGTAATCTGTTTCAGCAGCTGAAATTAAGATGAAATAAGCAGGTAAAATATATGAAAACAAATAAATACATTTTAAGATAATTATATTTTAAGAGAAAGCCTCAACAGATGTTTCCAAAACCAGTTTGTGACTGGGCAATGATAATGTATGATGTAAGGTACAAGGATTTGTAAGAAATCACTTTCTTTTCACTAACATTACTACACTAATATATTTAACATAGACATTTACATGCTTTGCATTTTAAGTGCCTCTGAAATCCAAGCACCAAGCCTGCACATTTCAGCAGCACCATCAGATGTAATGAGTTATGGTACTATCGGCATGTTGATAAGCTATAGCCCAAAGAAGAACAAGAAGGAAGTATAAAAAATATGGCCAGAGGATGGGATAAAATTATCAGCGAGTGTGTTTTCCTGTTTGGTTTTAATCTACATTTAATTAAATTCTTATCTTCTGTGTACTTATGGTCGCATTTGAATGGCGAGACTGCATTCATTATGAATGGTAAAACTTAACTCGGAGAACATTTCATGTGGCTTCTTGAAAAAAAAGGAGAAGGAAAAATACTGCCTTTATTCTTTAGACTTATGTCTTTTTAAAGAAGGGTTAAGTTACTTTGGACTGCAATGGTGTGCTGCACTTAACCTTTAGGTTAACTCATTTCTAAAGTTGCTCTTTAATTTAAAAAAAAAATATATATTATTTGGAAGTGTTAATATAAAAATTTTGGTTCAATGAAGTCAGCAATAAGGGAGTACTGAAGCACATTAAAGAAATGTTTTGTTCATTCTTAAAAACAGACAATAACAGAAAGTTTCTACTAGTAACAAAAAATGTGCATTAGGCTGCATCTGGAATTACTTATATATATCAATTTCTTTGAAATTAACAAGATGCTAAAAAAATCTCAACAATGATTCTTAAGCATCTTAGTTTGTGTTACTGGTTTTTAATATTTACCCAATCACTGTGCTGACCATGCAGTCCTCCTTGGGCAAAAGTCAGCTTTAATCTTGTGCAAATACAAAGGGCAGAATTGGGTACTTTATTTTACTTATTTGTTTCAAAGGTATTTTGGGGGGCAGAGGACAAGTGAGATCAGAAATAACACTAGCAGAACAATATCTAGGCTAAATTATTAAAAGCTATACCAAAGTGAAACAAAATAGAAAGCCTTCTGCATGTTCTTATCAGTCTGTACAGCAATTACTATGCCACATATACTTTTAAAACATTCCATTTAGCTATCGTTTTCTAAGAGATGCTATCTTGCAATGCAGAATCATATGACACTGTCAGAAATTTCCCTGTGACTTTTATATTGCATACATTTGTTTTCTTTCTTTGAAGGTCCTATCCCCAAGATACTTTAAGGACATCTCAGAGCTACAATGCATTCATGCAAACCCAAGCCCTACCAAAATGAAACCTTCTCAAATTAAACTATTGCTGCAGTACTGAATACTCATTTTCCCGAGCTAACCTCCACAAAAGCCCTTGGAAACTGATCGGCTTTGAAGTGTGGGTTGATAATTAACAAATATGGGGAACTACTGCAGGTAGAACATTTCAGGGTCAAAAGTCCTCCTAGGAAAATTAAAACATTGGCACCAGAAAGTAATTGTTTTCTTGCTCATTTGGCGACTGATTTTCAACTCCTTCTTCCCCCAGAAGTTTGGATTTTATATACCTTCCCTTCATTCTTTCCCCATTCTTCAAGTATTAGACTGCTGATAATAGCTAAAGGAAAAGGGGAAAAGCAGGAAGGAAAGGAAATGTATGGGAGAAATGAAACATTCAAAGGTGCAGTTTACATCCGTTTTTCTAGCTAAAAACCCCCACCATAAAATAATATTTTTAAGAATTTCTACTGCTGAAATGCAAACTTTGTCTCCTTTTTTTCTTCCACTACAAAATTAAGCAGTATTTGCATTTTTTTAAAACTATAACCTTTACAAATTATGTTCAATGTCTTTTTAGATCCCACTGGGTCTAAGCTGTACTACTAATGGTGAATTTTGCTCCATAAAAGACCAGCTGAGCTCTGAAACAGCTGACAGTTCTGAGCCATACACTGCAGCTCTACATACAACATATTGCCATTCTGTAATTTTTCAGGTTCAGAAACAGAAGTAACTCTAGCAAAGCCCTCATCCAAAGGAAAATGTTGCAATCATTTCACTAGATAAACATCATACAGCCAAAAAAAAACCCACAACCTCCTCACTCCAGCATCTACCATTAAGCTTTAATAAAGATTCTGAGATTGATAACAGTCACGCATCTTCTGCTATCACTGCTGGGAGAAAAGTAATTGTCATTTCTTCCACTTGTATCCAATCACGTTACCAGAATTTGTCTTTTTTAAGTGTTTGCCAGCTAAATCGCAACTAAACCACAATTTAAGCTGATGGAAATCACTTCAGTGCATCTGTCAGATCAGTTTTGAGAAACAACACAGTGTGGCTTAATCCTTTAAACACTGAGATATAACTGAGTAGTAACTATGGCACTGGAACAAGGGAGGGTGGTTTCCGAATCACTCTCTCAAATGTCTATCTCCACACTGGGATTATCAACAGAGTTGGGATGACACTGATCCCAGTTTAGGTGCCTTTGATACATGTCTAAACTTAGGGGAATCTGTGCAACAGAACACAGTAGAGTTGCCATTCAGGAGAGATTACACAACACTTCCCTACTGTCTCTACAGATAGCATTCCCTCCTTCTGCAGAAGAGAGGTGGAGCAGTCTGAGAGAAACAGCAAAACAAGTGCATGGAAAAGACCCTTCCATATAAGAAACTGTCAGTTATTACCTTTGGATTTTGGAATAATATTAGTGCAGTTACTTTCCCATGCATTTCATATAACTTTTGCCCTTGTGGGATGGTGTGAGAGCTCTGGGAAGACATGTTGCCAAAACCTGCTAAAAACTTCATCTGATGCGCTTCAGTTGTAAATGTATTTTATTGCTATTAGCTGTGTTAGAATAAAAACATCAACTCAGCCTGAAAAAAGCTATATATAGCCAGCTAATCAATTGCATAACTTTTCTAAAAAAGTCTTCAGCATGATGACATTAGGCAACTGTGAACCTGCTAGCTTCCAGCTCTGCTGTCAGTGCTATGATATAATGAACGCCAGCATGATGTTCCAGTCAGCTATTGCCACCTGCTCCGGTTTGGAAAAAGAAGTCTCTTTTTTTGGCATCTGTCAGATGTCATACCCAGTGCCCACTGGCAAGAACAATGACTTTTCACCATGGTCTCCTTTGCTTAAGAAAGTTTTAAAAGAGGCCTAATGGAGAGGGGAGATAACAGAGCTGCAGTTTAGGAGTATAGGAGCCTGAGGGGAATGAGCACAGTAGTAGCACCTAGGTGTGAGGGTGCCTAGTTGAAGGCTGATTCAGAGAAAGCTCTGTCTACCTTAACGCTCTCTGAGGACAAGTGACTCTGGCTCTGAGTGGGTCTTCAGTAAATTGCAGACTGGCCCTAAGCAAAAAAGCAAACCCCATTTTGCACTAGTTCAGTGTCTGGATAGGGATTCTTCCCTTTTCAGCTATCTCTATATATTTCTGTATCTGTGCATCACATCACTTGATGAGTAACTTGACTCATCCAGGTGAAACCACCACAGCAACTGGGGTAGACAGGATGCCTGTCTTCATCTCTGACACTGCCCTGTGCCACAGCGATTGCACAAGGGCAGAGACATGGTCCAGAGAGCAGGGAAACATGAATAACCTTATTTTTATGTTGCCTACTTTGCTGACTAAACTATGATCCATATTTTGCCTTAGCCCAAAGATGTCAGAGAAACTGAACTTACTCAACTGAGAGGGTTATCTGTTGATTAATGAAAGACCAGTGTGATGGAATATCATCCTAATCACATTGCATGCTGACCAAATACTGCTATAAATGAAGGGAAAAGAGCATTTGCTTTTAATGGCTACAGCAACTGGGCTCTAGATTGGCAATTTTAGCTGTATTATGCTGAACTAACATACACGCATATACCATAAGCCTAATGTAATAATTTTAATAGGTAATGCTGGCATTAAGTGCTGCTCTGCATTGGGACAAGCCTGTTCTTTGTATTTATATTTTTCTAATGTGCACAAGCATTTACAGGAACTGCATTTTTAGTGTGCAGGTATGAATTTTTACTGGAGTAACAGGCACAGATTTACACTGTATAACTTTTGGGTATACGTATAAGGAAAAAAAAAAAGAGAGAAATTATACTCTTCTTATTGCTTGTGAACGAAAGCATGACTGTAATTCATGAAAAGTGAAGCAGTGAGTTACAACAAACTTGCCTTCACAAGACAACAGTGATGATAAATAAAGTATACAAAACCAGACACATACTATATTCTGTAATTCCTTGCAAACTGTAATGCTACAGTTTGTTTTGATGTGAGCCTTGCCTTCTATGGCAAAAAACCCCAACTTTCTGCTGTATTAAAGTAAAACAGAAGTAACTATTGTTCCACTAATTTTTATCAACTGTTCAAATGATTGTGAAACCGTAAGAAAAGATGCTGTATAAAGAACAACACTGACTTCAGTATAGACTGACACTAAGGCTGTTTTTTTCATGTCAAATTTCTGTATTTCCTAAGCATCTGGGGGAGGCAGGAAAAGTTCTTCACATTTTAAGATTGAGACTCTTACTCTATAACATAAATGTTTTAAAATAGTCAAGCAAAACTCAGTGCCATGTATCTATGGAGACTCAGTGAAATGAATGACTAACTGCACCCAGTGATGGTCCTGTTCTACTGCTTCTCACATCTGCTGATTTATTCAGCACTGTCATCATTTTAGCACATCTGATTATGATTCTTTCTAATAGGAATCATCAACCTGGATTCAACCTGACATGGATTTGTAAGACTCTCATTGCTAATATTCATTTTGTTCACAGATCTTTATGTTTTTAATTTAAAAAACATTAACACATTTCAATGGTTTATGTATACGCACTAAAGTATGTGAAATATTTTTGACAATTGTTAGCCTCCTGCTTAATATCTAGAATGTAAATAAAAGTTGCCTTAACTTTGAACTAATTTATCAGTAAAGGACAGATCCTACTTTTCTGTGTAGTCACAGGCTCACAGCTTAAATTTCTGCGTCCAAACAAGACTTGCTCAGGTGTCAGAATATACCAAACTGCAATGAACCACAGTGGTGGCTTAACTCTTCCACAGACATATGTGAACATCACGGATAAAAGCAAGTCAATCACATCACAAATTTTACTTTGAAAAATGCTCTTCTTAAAGAAAAATAAAAAGGAGAAAAAATCCAACAACCTATGTAGTACATGTCTATACAGGTCTATAAATTTATTTACTTCTACTAAGCAGTCATTGTACTTTCTAACACTGAACTTTCAACATCTCTGCTTGAACAAGAGAGCATGTCCTACATCAATGGATAGCAGCCTCCCTTGGTGGTTGAGGCCATGTCATCTCCTGCCAGGCCCCCAGAAACACGCATTCCCTGGGCACGGAGCCATTAGCCTGAAGGCTTCCCAGGCAGCACCAAGTGCTACAGTGGGCCTCATCAGCAATACAACTTGCTACAGACTTCAGGGTAAATATGAGGCACTATTTACATTTTAAATTCTCTCCCTAGACAAAAACTGTATCAAAACTACACATAGCAATGCAGAAATACGAGGCACAGATTAGCAAAAAAAAGTATGTAAGCAGATGCTGCTTATGATAGAGAGTAAGAGAGATGCTGCTTACGAGAGAGTACGATATTGGAAAGCACTCAAAAGCCACATGAGGAGGGTCTAATTAAACACGGGCTTCTGCATCAAACTGTACAAGGCAGTATTTCCTTCCCTCTGTTTTCTGCTGAGGCCCCAAATCTGCATCGGCCTCAGATGTTTGCTTGTGTACTCTAGCTTCTTATTTTTCACCATGTGCAGTATCATAAATGCAGCTATTCAGGACATCATAAAGTGCCTGATATTCAGTTTGTCCCAGATCACATTGATCATTGCAGGGGATCATGGCATACAGTATGTGAGGAAGACCTCCATTCTGCTACATCAGAGATGCTGGGCGCAGTAAGTGAATCAATCGATCTTTGGATTTTTAACCACATGCTGCTAGTTTGCTGTGTCTGTTCTCTACCCACCTCAAGAGCTGCTGACAGAAATGTCTGGGGAAGAGCCCCCTTACATACAGGAGATCCAAAAGTATAAATATGAAAATCAGTGCACTCTGCTTCTGCTATGCAAACATGTATGAAAGCCTCTTGGATCATATGTGCCCATGGAAGAGGGTTAGCAGGATCTACCCTACAGACAGAATTAAGACTTCAAGTGAGAAGTAAGTAGGTTAAACAAATTAACCTGAAAGGGCAAAAAATATCCTGCCTTGATACACATTTTCTAAAAGTCACAGTAAAGAGCTGAAGGAGGCACAGAACTGTGATTGCCTCTGCTGTTCCCAAGACAGAAATGTAGGTCCTTAAATCTGGTGGCAGAAAAAGTAATTTTGAGAAGATGTATCATAATTTGGGTGCATTTTTGTCTGTGGGAATGGTAGTTTTGCAACAGTGGAGCGGCAAATTGACTGTTTTCATTTGCAGTTTAAAATAGAAGGTCACACAAGGTGTAGGATGCACTGATTTATTGCTCTATATAAAGTATCAAATTATGTTATAATTTAATGTAGGCTTTGAATTATGATGTCATCGTACTGTTAATTTATTTAATACAGAAGATAAAGCATTTACTATTTTTATATAAATAAATGCTGTATTTTTTGAATTTT
>JAOEHY010037543.1:0-30000 GCA_025447955.1 Psilopsiagon aurifrons | reverse complement strand
CAGCAGCATTTAAACCCAACACCAAAACTCTTTTTTGAGAGTTTGAAAAGACAAGCATATGACTGATGCTAGTCATACTCTGTAATGCTCTACTATGACTGCAATGCTCATGGCAAACCAACCGACACAAAATTGAAGGTATGGGCTATTGCGTTTTCAGCTGTGGATTTAGAGACACAAAAAGCTCTTGTAGTTGGTATTTCCACGCACAAGGTCCCTCCTGCCCATGGAAAACTGTGGCTGGATAGTACATGGATATTTAAGTTACAGGAGAAGTGTTCCCCAGCAATGAAGCAATGAATACTGTATTTTCATCCACATATTGTTTATTGAATTGCTACATGGCATTGTAATTGCCTAAGAATTGATAACATTTAGATTGTTAGACCAAAATGAAAGGCAAAAGAAACCCAGTCTGAAATAAATTTGCTGTCTGAAGGTTGTAGCAGTCAAAAAGAAAAGCCACAAAGCGTTCCCATTTACATGCTTTAGGGAATCATTTATTTTACACACTGCTTTTAAGAGGGAGAAGTAAAATCTTGGGTATGACCACAGATTTGCAAGAAGACACTACAAGTGAAAAGGCAAAACCCCCAAATTTACTGAGGTATAGAGGGAAAATGAGGGCAAAAGAGTTACAGAATTCCCTAAGTGAGGCACAGCAGCCTGTGTAGCACATGGAAGTGCAGAGAAAGTTATTCTGAAGATTTATGAGAAGGGTTACGTTTTTAGAGTACTGTGAGATGTGACACTGTTGTTGATATAGGATAGATCAGGAGATACATACACAAGAAAAAGGAATAAAAAAGAAATCTAAAGTGAGAAATTACCAGGTTTTATCCCAGTGTTCTGATGGCAAGAAATACAGCAAACCTGCGAGCAGTGACTGAGAAAGACTGAGCAGAAATTGGTATATATGGAGAAGGTACTGCCTTTTTAATGTTCAGTTTATATGATGCCTAACACAGGAAGTTCTTGATTCACAAGTAGTGCCTATGGACAATGAAGCAGCCTAAATAAATACACTAAAAGTGAAGGATTTTAGCAATAAAAGCAAAGGATCAACACCTTCAGGAAGAGGATGAAATACAGAAAGAAGTGAGAGCTGGGAAAATGGAAAAATCCCAGCAATATTAAGGTGGGTGGGACATCACTGATTTCAAAATCAGAGAAATGAGATACAGAAAGCATGCATGTATTCACTGGTGTCCTATACTCAAGTGTTTTATGGAGACGGACCTTCTAGGAGTGCCTTCTGTCTGGCAATAATACACTGCCCCTGTGACTTCTCTGTATTACCTACAGGGATTTAGTTGCTGCCTTTCTTGTGTAACCTGTAGACAGAAAGCACTAATACAGCCTTTTGTCTTTTCAGGTGATCTGATTTCAGCTACTGGACTAGTAGCATTTAACTGGTGAACCAATTAGACATCAATCAAATAACCTGAAGAAGTGTAACAAAGGGCTGAATAAAAATCACACTATATTAGCTCCTTTACAGGAAACATGTTAGTTTTATTTTTTTTCTTTGGTTTTAAGATAAAATGTTAATATGAAGAAAAAAATACATTCAGAATTTGATATATATATAACATTTCAGGAGAGATACAAACCACTGAGAGGTGAGAATTAAGGTACTTCATACTTTACAATAAAGTTCCTTAAAATTAACTCTGAAGCATAGAGAATCACTGTTTATGGATTTAATATGGTTTTTGAAATTATAAAGACCAGAGGCAGGTGCAGGTACTTATACCTGTGAACATACAACTACAGATATCTAAAGAAGTTATCTGTAGATTACAGAGACAATAGTGATGTTTGCTGACATGTATACACATATGTATTCATATGCATACACATACAATTTTGCACATCCTCACACATATCTGAATAATTAAATTCCTGCTGAAATTAATATGCCACACATGCCTTTTCCAGCAGAACACTGTCATGTATGATTCAGCCTTTAAATGTGAGATTTGCTGTGTTATCCTGAATTTTAAAAAGCACATTTCATGTAAAGCATAATTAGAAATTCTAGTTTAACTTTTGGATTTTTACAGTAAACAGAAGTGTATGCGTATTCCCTCTGTTAAGTCTGATACTACAAACTCTGAGACTTTGGTTCCCATGAACTTTGATTTTTAAACCTCAGCCACATGCAAAAACATTTGGAGACCATGGACCTTTTCCCTCTATGCCTAAAGAAGGTGCCCACCTCACAGAAAAGCCTTAAAGCTTCAATGAGATGAAGTTTTTTGATTTTTGATTGACCTAAAGCACAAAAGCTGTTTTGATTCATGTGGAAATATTTTTATTTAACCCATGAACAGCACAGAAAACCAGCGTCACTACAGCGTCTGCTTTTATTTTTTTTTTTTTTAAGTCATTTAACAGCTGTTGTTAATAATGCTCTGCTTGTTCCTTGTCACTTAAACTGCACTGTTTCTGCAGAAGCCGCTACAGGCTTTTGCTTTTGTGAGGGAAATCCTGGAGAAAAAATGATAGAAAAAAGTTAGCCTGCAATCTAGCAGTGAAAGGGAAAAGCTAAATAATGATTTTTAATTTCAATCCCATGCTATGTTACACCAAACACTGTTAAGAAATGAAACATTTTTTTAATTCTGGTGAAATTTGTTTCTACATTTCTCCTGTAAATGGACTAGGGAACACTTCGTAATGCTAGTACTTCCTGGTATTGAAAGGCAGCCTGCTTCCTGTGATGAGAAAGAAAATCTTATCAAAGTGTTACAGATGTTCTTCAAATGATTTAATAAATAGAAGAATATCTTGTAAGTAAATGAGGCAAATATGTCATTCGAATTCTCACAGCTTCAGTAATTAAAAGCAAGACCACCAGCTGACTTCTTTTATTTTTTAAAAGCACAACTTGATCTGCACAAGGAATGCAGCCTTCTTCAATAATGTTTTCCCTTACAAAGTTAAGAACCTACCTGTTGATCCTGAGGCAAATGCCAGTAGTGGTCCAATATTCATCAGAAACTTTAATTAATTCTGCTTCCCTCTGGGCATCTTACATTCACTTTTCAGTGGGAGAAAAGAAGAAAAAAAACCCTACCCAACCTGTGGTCATTAATATCAATATAAAACTAGGATGATGCTTAAACTGGAAGACCTGGAGTTTCACGTACTTTTCCTATATTTTTTTAAGTGCTATCCAATTAGTACATGGGGACCAGGATATGTCTCAGTGTGCAACCATTGCCAATTTACTTACTAATTTAAAGAACTAAACCCTCCTTCTAGCATCTCCCTTTTACTCCTGTATAGCTTTATTGTTTTCAGAGAAGTGATATACCTGTGAAATGAATGAAAAGTCATACTTGATCCAGTGGAATTGAATGATTCATGCTGAAAGTTAAGGAGGAAGGAATCAAAGCAAAAATTACTTTCTAAGATGTCAGAATATATTTCTTGCATATTCTACATGAAAAAATAAAAATTAAAGAAATATATTCTAAGGGTTATTACTCACCAACATTTTCAGAAAAGGATAAATTCCCTTCTCTGCTGCTGTTACCTTGCATGATCTTGCCCAAATCACAATGAGTCACCTTTTCAAATCCCTTCAGCGCTTGGCTGAATTTTCACACATGTACAGGTTGCAGGTTCCCTTCTTTTTGACATCTTTGATATCCGGGTTGCTAGAAACCCCTGAGGTTTCTGTTAAGAACATACCTAACTGTACAGGGTTAAAGCACCTTTACATTCTATTTTCTCTAGGTCTGAGTATTTCAAGCATAAAATCATGCAGTATGCCCTACATTGCACAGGGTTGCTATGAAGACAGATGTATCAGAAAGACTGAGGTATGCAGATGTTAGAGTAATCAAAGCACGTAAGACAAAATACGGTGCAATCTGGAAAGGGTGCTTGGTATGTACCTTACTGCAGTTCAGAGCCTCAAAACCAAGAATAAATTGTGATGTTTATATTACACAACCTTCCATAAATTGGGAGATTTTCCAGGAATATAAATAGACAGAACATTTGGCTGCAAAATTATTCTTTATAATCCCAGAGGTGTCAGTGCAAAAAACTCTCATGGACAGAAAGTGTTGGGGTTTAGTCTTCAATCTGCGTGAGTCTTTTTCTAGCTATGAGCATATTTCGTCTGCAATCCTTCCAGCCCTCATCCTGTCTTACAGGGCTCATCGTTTGTTAAATGTGTTATTTCAGGACATAACCTTTCCCAGTGTTAAGCAGAAGAAAAAGACTTAGATGACAATTTACACTTGTACTTCTAGTCCCTGGGTGCTCTGATACAGTCAATAAAGGCAGCGCTGGAAGAGAAAAATGTGAAGGAAGTAAAACATTTTTATTTTTGGGTTTCTGCCTTCAAGAGGAGGTATGCACTTAGCCAATAGGAGATCTACTCACCATTGACATACTGCCTAAATAGTCATGTTTTTCAGTTTTAAAAGTCCAACTGATACACAATAATTAGTAGAATTTTTGAATCTGGACAATTTCCTAGAATTTCCTTGAATACTGTGGCAAAAAAAATAGCTAACACATTCATGTCTGATGTGTTTATGATGTATAGAGGTAGGACACGTGGGGGGCTGCTCTGCAAAATCAGTCACTGCTGTCAGGAAAGAGAAGAGGTAATTGATAAAGCTCTGTACTGCAAACAGGAGTCTTGCTATAGGCTTTAAATTCTAATACCAGGTTCAATATTGCAAATATATATTATTGTTTTCTTTGCAGACTCATATTTTCAAACTCTGAAGTACAAAGAATTACCTTAATGTTTTCATTGCTGCTAGGGTTTCCGTGAAAACAAGCCCCATGCCTTGACTCACTTCTGACAACTTAACATTGCTCCTTTTTCACGATTGCTGAAATGGGTCAGAGCCCTGACAAATCTCTTATACCTCATTCATAAGTGTTTGTAGATTACTTGGACAGTAATTTCTTGCCTGGGGCAGCACTGAATTTTCCCTGTTTTAAGAAACTGAGGCATAGGTGTTATATGCTGTTTCGCCCATCCCTCAGGCACATAGTGGGCCAATGTCAAAAGCAAATCAGAACTTCTACAACTCTATCCTCCTGTGTAGCCACTAAGCCTAAAATACATACAGAAAAAAAAAAGCAGTAATGACCACTTGTTCAAAGTCCTATTTAAAATTCATCCATCACATCTCTGATAAAATGATTTCTACCATTTTGTCTGCAGTATAGCTACAGCAAGGCTGCAGGTCAGGCTCAGCAGTGCTTTGATCACCAGTTTTATTAGCTTGCTGCTGCAGCCATCACTTGCATTAATGAAGAAATGACCAGAAGACGTAAAGTCCTTATTTCCTTGGGAGCAGCACTCAGGTTAGCTCTTGGACTCCCTTCCTATGTTTTTACTGGAACAGCATGTTAATACATTTTACCTTATCCCTAAAGAAGGCTAAATTACAATGGTCCAGCTGAAAACTGGTAAGTATGTAGTACTTGATTGCTCAGACAGGTACAATTTCATGTACCTCCCCAAAAGAATACAGAGAAGAGACAATGGCACAGGTCAGCTTTGATTTCAGCTGGGACAAAAGCTAGAAAGCCCAGGAGTCCCTTACTACCAACAATTACTTGCTCCATACAGATGTCTTTGTTTCACTATTAACACAAAACACTGTGGAACTGCAGATGACTTTCCTGATACTATTGCTTTTTAGTACTAAGCTTGCCATTATAGAAAGTGTCCACAAATGAGGCCACTAAAATTTACTAATTTCTAGAAAATGTGAAATACAAATATTCAAACAGAACCAACAGTTCCAACAACAAATGTTTAACAGTTTTCTTTCCCATTATTTTAAAAGAAAACATAACAGCCTTAGGGGAAAATGTTTCATTTTTCTTAAACTGTAGTAGCTTATTGTTGACATAAATTATTTTGGCTCTAATAACTTTTTAACTGTCATCACTAAGGCTATAATATATATTTCTAACAACATTCACAGCTCCCAGAAGCACTAGGTTGCTAGTGAAGATTTTCACAAAATAAATTATGCATTTTTAAAATAACTTCACTTTACCTTTATTGTAAAGAATGGTCACTTCATTTTACTGAGAAGATCATTAGGGACTCTCCTATGTGTCATTGAGCACAGCAAGGCCTAAACTGTCACACTTTGCTTCAAACCAAGTGTTCACAGCCCCCTTTTGCTGCTTCACACAAACATGCTGTACCCTACAGGCTACCTATGCAGAAAATGGCAGCACAGTCACTCCCCATTTCAGCTCTATTTTTAACTGAACTAACTTCTGTCCTGTTAAGTTAGGTATAGCCAGCACACACCTATTAAATCAGGAAATATGGATGCTATGGGTGCATCTATCCTAGACATAAGTGATTTAATGAGGAATCCTCTTAGAAAAGGCATGACCTGCTCTAGACATACAGAGTTGCGCAATCTTATGTTTTAGTGGCCTGCCTCGGAGACAAGGCATTTCGAAAGTCAGCAATGGTTGACTACCACCTAAGGAGCACTGTAGGCTTCGTAGTGGAATTTTTTGACTTGATCTAATAACACTTTTGGAAATATGTTTTAATAGAATGATACAGCTGACAGGTAAGTCCACTAAGATCATGAACATCCGTAAAGGGCTCTTCCTTCAAAGCCAGGCTGGTGGGGTGCATGATGTAAGTCAGGGTTGAGAAAGACTGTCTTGATTTAACGATGCCTTTCATGCTGTGTATATGATAATGTTCATTCAATGTATACTTTTCATAAAAGTTACAAAGTTAGGAACTGAAATGTGTGAAAAGAACATTTGTTTCATAATCTTAGCCCTATATGTATGAGCTTTATGACAGTATTTTTCAGTAGAAGCCTACTGCTTCTCAAACATGGAAAAACCCTAAAGATTTTTTATATACCCTAGTAAAAAGCATTTTTAAAAAGTGATCATTAAATGAGACACCAGTTCACACCTCTCATTCATTACAAGTAATGATATGCCTGTGCAAATCTGGATGTTTACTCCAGTTTCAGTAAGATCTCTGAATACTGAGAAATGTGGCCAAACCCTTAAACAACAGGATACTGAAAGAGTTGCCTTTCCACTTTAAAGACAGTAATAGAAATTAAGTAATACTGCAAAACAGATTTTGAGACTTGTGTGTTAACAAATTCTCCAAAGTAATACAGGCACACAAGGGTGCTATGCAACTTGTGAATTTGGCTTATGATTACAGCTTTTACTCAGCTTAAAAAATGTTAAAATTGCCTTGGTGGTGTTCTTTAATGGAAACACTAAAATTAAATATGACAGTTTTTTGAAGACTCCAGGATTCGTCTAAAATAACTACCCTAAATCATAGGGATGTACTTGAAGCCATGCTCTTGCTCAAAACTGGCTGCTGATCCGAGCACTTGTCCAGTAGCAACGTTAAGAGGAACAGTAGAGCTCTTCTTCTTCCAGATGTTCATCCGACCACACTTGTAAACATTCATTTGCTGATTGCAACACTGCAGCAAGTTTATGCTACAGTGGGCCTTAAATATCTGATTAATTCTTGAAATTACCAAAATAAATACAGGCTAAGTCTTTGCTCGTTGAATAAGGATAAAGTAACTTCAAAATCCACAGCCACTGGTTGCCATGCAACCTGCTATAGTATTGTGGCAGAAATAAGCTGTGCTTGAATTTTCAGTGCCCTCTCACTCAGCCTTCTTGATGTTGTGATACTCTAATGCTTCTCAGCTAACTTCCATTAAGTAGTTTTTTGTGGGGTAGTATTCCAAGGTTAAAATGATTAAATAACTTTTATGGTTGATCAAATATAAGCCCTTATTATACACAGTAGGCAAACCCATACATTTTAATTACTTTGTTATCAAAGATCTAGGTATTTACATTTCATTTTTCAGTTATAATTCTGAATTTAGTTTGACCTTCATAAAAAAGAGAAGACCCAAGATTCTTGCTGTCTTAAACAGTTTTTTTGCATAAACAAAAAAAAACCCCATCAAGACATGGTAACAGCAAAAACACGGCAATGAGATCTACACAGCCAATTAGAAATATTTTCTACAGAGATATTTTGTTTTATTTAAGCAGCACCTTTTAATACTTCAGTTTTATTTTTAAGTACTTGAATTATTTGTGACTTGAAAATACATAGAAACATAGAATTATAGAACTGCAGTCTTACGGCGGTTTATCAATCTTTGGTGATATTGAAATTACATTAATTCAAAGTTTATATTTAAAGCTATCATTAGCATTTTTCCCTTATGAGAAATACATTTCTGTTTAAATACTGGAATAAAAAGAATAGTTCCAGGTACTCTACAGAACTTCGCTACCGAATGGTAACAAAGTAATTTTCTGTAATCAAAATATACTAATATTTATAGCAACATATGTTTAAAAATTCATGATTAAGCAAAGTTTGCGTTTTACATTTTTGGCTTCTGAAATTATTTCTTTACAAGGAGACAGGTTTCACAGACAAAAATCTACTTCATAAGGTCTTGTCATACATATTCATTTATTACAGAAATCTAATGCAATTCAAAACCTATCCATTAACCTCTACAACTTATGTAAGAACAGATTTATTAGAAGAGGCCGGAAATACCATGTGGGTATTTTACACTACAAATACTTCAAAATAAAAATACCATCTTTCATTTATTAAAATGGAAAAAAGAAAAAAAAATAAAAAGCCATAACATATTTATGTGGAAAGATGCTCAGATCATCCTTTATAGGAAAGCATTATTTTTTTTGCCAAATTTGATTCAGTATCATTCATGTTTCTGCTACATTAGGTTACACTGCAATGTTAAAGAAAAAACAAACATGAGTTTAAAAAGCTTGTATTTTAACTCTCCGAGGCTTCTTCTCAGAGGCTTTTGGGTTTTTTTACCATTTTACTATTTTGTTTTTCCAGAGCTTTGCAGCTTTTCCCACATTCTACTGTGATTTTTTAAATACAGACGATTGAAAAATACGCTCTTGCTGTAGTGGAAGGTTATAGACACATTTAAAAATAGGTAATTCCTTTTCATAGTTTACTAGTTCATAACTAACGAGAAAAAAATAATACTAAAGAGAAAGCATGAAATTAACAACAAGCAGTAGTTTCAAATAACCTTGCAGCAGAAGCTTTGTAACCTAATTCCAATAATGGCTCAAAGATACATGGCATAATAACATTTTCTCTTTTTCAGACTGTAATGATGTTCACATGCAAACACATGGCTAGACTCATCGTTATAAAATGACTGCTTAAAATTTTTCTTCTCGGGCTTTGTAGTCTCATGTCTGCATAATGTGTCCCTTCTTGTATTGTACAATGTGACACTTAAAGTCAGCCCCAAATATGATCACTATATTCTGATTTATTCTGTTACTTTAGGGGAAAAAAAACCCCCAAACATCCCCCCCCACACTTTACCCCTGCCCAGCCCCTGGATTTAAGGAATGGCTCTAAACTATGGTCATTTCCTTCTTATTCTAGCTAAAGAGATGGGAAGGAGCTTATTTATTTGGAAATGCAACCTCTTGTAACTCCTTCTGTAAAGGGTAACAGGAGCAGACAGCACGTAAATGACACATTGCCTTGTGGTTTAGAAACAGATGGGGGCACTATGCAATATGTTCAACAATATCCTGCCCAGCGCACAATGCGGCAGATCAGACCTCACGGCAGCAGTGGGGAAAGCAGGATGGCAACAGTGCCCAGCGAAATTTGAGCCATTAATAATTAGCAATGCTAAACTGCAAAGACTCCATCCTCGCTGTCAGGTGTTTAGATAATGCCATCAAGCGTGGAGCCCTGCGCCCACAGTCATTTTTTAAACTCTATCAGTTTAGGAATGCATTTCAGTTTCTTAGCATGTATACAGTTGACCTGCTGGTGAAATTACATTGTATAAAGAGAAATACCATACTATGCAGGAGAAGATAGAAAGCAGAAAAGAACTTAAAGGAAAAGTTTAAAGGATCTGTCATCAAAACTTTAAATAGGCCTTTCTCCAGCTGTAGCTAAATTATTGTACTTTTTGATACTGTTTGCTCCTCATAGCAATTGAAAGCATATGTAATTTAACAGCAGGCCTCAATCCTTTAATAAGCTGTCTTTAAAATACCTTACATGGATTACCTATCTGTAAATCTGCTTCCCATGCAGAATGTGACAGCATTATGGAAATTGTGAGTTCAGTAAAGATGGCATATACCAAAGAGAACCACATCTGCACACTGTAAGATTATACCAAACATTGGAAGTAATCTTTAGTCATTTATAATACTGCAGAATGCATAATTAAGATTAAGGGCTCTATTCTGCCCTTACTTATGTCCTACGTACATCATAATTTCCCCCACCCCACCCCCCTGTAAATTAAACAGAGAAGTAGCACGGCAAGGCTTTCTTCTTCAAATTATGCAAAGTTGGAATTCATCTTTCTGCAATTTGGTGCACATCTAAGGAAGTTTGGCAAAAAGGGAATGATCACATATGGAGCAGAATCCATACTAAAAAGGGCTATCCCGTGTTTGCCAAAAGGAGCGACTTGCAAGGAGCACATACTTCCTTATCACTTAAAAAAAAATAATTCAAGAAACAAAACACAAAACAAGAGTTTCCCAGAGCAGGAACATAGTTCAAAGTGCTGCTGTGCTCTGCGTCACTTTGCTGAATATGCAGCTGGCCTAGACAAAAAGAAACACAAATGACAGAAAGCAGCTAACAGCAAAGGAGGGGAAATGAGGGAGTTTTGGCAAGGGAAGGGCAGCACTAATGCTCCCCGATGCTCTGATTTCTAAGATGCACCTACTTCTGCATCTAATAATGTATAATTTCATCTGCCATTTACTGGCAAGAGAAGCAGTAACAGGAGAGCTTTCTCAAAAACTATGCCGGTGGGTAGGAGGAGAAGGAGGGAGAGAGGAGGAGGAGAAGTGCTTATGGGTACCATTCTCCTTCAGTGGAAGCCCTATGCATCATCAGCCAGCTATATGTTTTATTTGCCTACCCTCAGCTCTAGGAGTCTACAGGCAGCATCTGCTACCCACTGTTATTCACTGTGAACTTACATTTTTTTCTACCAGCTCTTAACAATTCCATTTCAGCTGGGCACCATGATGCAGGGTCTGTGAGTCCCCTAACAAACTGCACGAGAATCCAGCCTTACACCTTTCCTCTAACAATTGCCTTTATTATTTGCAGTAGTTGATTGAAATTAATGTCTATTTTACTGAAAGCCCTACACTGTATTCCACTATAGAAATTAGGAATCATATCAGTTAGTGGCAGGGTAACAAAGTTCACACCCAGCTTTAGCCTTTTTCTTTACTCTGGCAATCCATGAAAGTGCAACAAAGGCTTTCTTTTTTTTTTTTTTTTTGAATAATTTTTACCAGTGGCTAAGATTCACACACATGGTTGATGTCTGCTTCTGCTGCTTTGGAAACAGAGGCATTTCTAGGACTTGGCATTTCAGGCGGCAGATGGGGTGGAAAGGAATTCGCCTCTGGGGTTAGGGCGCTACATCGGTCTTCTTTGCCCACTGCAGAACTATTTGCGCATTCCCTCTCAGCGTAGAGCAATACAGATGCTGCCATTTAGAGCATCTGAATCTGAGTTTTAGCACTTTCTAGAATTAGTGCTCTGTATAAACGTTGGTCATACTAATAGCAAAATACATTGCAAATACGTGTGGCACATTTAGGCCCTGGAGAGCCTCCAGTGTTAAGTGGTATCTCAGCTGCTGTGGCAGCTTTCTCACATAAGGAGGACACTTTCCTCCCCTCGCATGAGAGCCCAGTGAACGCACACATTTTTAAATTCAGAATTAGCTAAGCAGCTAACACATCATACGGCAAAATAAACAATATTCCCAAGCTTGTTAAAAGCTAAATGTGGCAATTTAAAGAACAATGCACCATCAATGAATTTCAAGCCTATGTTACCAATAATACATGTTTAATCCTTTGGTCAGAAGTAATGTTGAGATTGTACAAAAAGGGAGAAAGTGTTTATTAAAGGAGTGCAAACATATTCTAGTTCTAAAACAGACATAGAGACACTGACATATGCACAGACATCTCAGATGGAGAGTCAGCACAAAAAAATCATTGGAAAAAACCCCATCCCTTTGCATTCCAATATATATTTGGAACCGTTAGTTCCTCACCACTACTGTAGCATTCATTTCCTAAACTTCTGAAATCCTCTTTATCAGTGAGATTCTCATACACTCTTAAGAGAAAGTAATGGTAACCTATCACTTTTAAGACTACAGCTTTTGGAAACCAGACTGTCAGAATACTGCAGGATGTACAGTGAAAAGCGAGTGACTGACAAAAAAGACTGGCTAGATGTTTTAATATATTTCCAGCATCCACGATTCTATGATTAATTTGTTCTCTCTCATCCTCTTTTCAAAATGGTAGGAAAGCCTCTACCATTTCTGAGTTTAGCATTACTGTAAATTGAGATCCTGGCTCAATTTAGGGATTTTATTGCCACAGAAAGCAGATTGATAATGATTATTATTATGAACATTTGTAGGGCAACAACTTCTGCAATATTTGGCTTATATTAAAAGAAAAATTGTTCTCAAGTACCGAGAGCAAATGTCCAGTAATCTGTGTATAATCTCACTTTTACAAAATTAAGAAAGAGATTTTTACTTTCCCAGTAGACTGTACAAAGTGTTGGAGGATCCAAACAAAAGAAACACCACAGTAAAAGCACATCTTAAGCAGCTGCTGAATGTAGTTATGAATTGGAAGATCTGGACATTCACATATCTGTCTAAATACACACAGTTCATTTGGTAACAGTACCTCCTGTTAAATTACTGATGATTTTCTATTCCTTTTGCATCTCAAATCTTACTATCAGAACCCAAACAAATTAAGCTTTTTCGGTCACTCAGACTGTCCTGCTATAACTGCCCAACAGCCCTTCTGGAAAAATGAGGTCAATGGGCTACAACTTTTAATACATGGATTCTTGAGCAAGGCACAGGTCATTTACACTTTGACAGATTTTTGGCAAATGCCCTTCATTTCAAAAGATATTCAAAATCTCAAGTACTAATAATTGTACTCACATCTCTCCATGCCGTGTTTTAACTAAAAAGAGAGGAAAAGGCAATTCACAGTACAGTACAACCTTCTTTTCTTATTCATTAGTAAAACGAAAAAAATGTTTCTCAAAGAGCGGGAAAAGGCAAAAAGTGGTAGATTGGAATGCATGGAGATAACTCTTTTTATGCCTTGAAAATTTCCAACTTCTTTTTCTTCATTATCTCTACAGAAACCTCATGTATTTGAGAAGCTAGGGTGAAAAGCTGCTGCTGAATATTGGTATATCCCATAGTAATTATTTTACAATGGCTCCCAGTTCGCTTGTGTTGGCCACATTCTAGAGGAGTGCCAGCACACTGATCAAGAACCCGTGTGAAAGCTCATTTAACCTGCCCTGCATATGTGAGGTCATTTTATGTATAAAAGCCAGCATTCTTGTGACGTTAGTATTTTTGAAATCAGCCATTCATCTGAAAACAATCCACTGATCAAAAGTATTACATGGTTAACTTGGGAGCCTTTGTCTCTTACTCTAGATTTAACAGTTCTATAAGATGCACATTATGGTAAAGAACAGAAATTAATACTAAATAAAGAATACCTTTCTTAATCTGCCAGTATTTTATTTAGGAGCTGAACAAGAAAGAAGAGAATAGACTAATGAGGGACACAGACAGTCTTCATTTCAAAGACTGTTTTCATCTCACAGAGATTTTTTTTACCAGTACTTTCCCTTTTCAAATGCATCTAGAAAATGCACTCTATTTTTCAGCCTTTTGTGCAGTAGTTTATCCTCAAAAAAACACTAGCATATCTACAGACCAGCATTTTTGCTAGTAGATCTATTGTTGGACCTGAAAGGTTGTTTCAAGGAACACTACAACAAGAGTAAGATTTAAATCAGAAATGGGGATGACTCAGTTTTAAATTCTGCTCTAATCTATCCATATACTTACTACTGTCTCTATATCAAGAATATTTTAATTTTGATTTCCTTCATGTGGTTCTGAAAGTACTGTACCGCATTACCTTTGGTGTGAGTCGGTCATTGTTTTCTAACTCATTATGTTATTCCAGAGCATGGAGTAAATTTCTGCAAAGGTACCCTCTCATCTATGATATTGCAACTGATCATCAGCCCTGAGAGGTGTGTACAGTAGTGTTTGTTTTATTAGTTAAGTATTTGACATTACCTTCTAAATGCTATCTCTTCTGCTCCCTCAAATTCTGGAAGTGTATAGCTGCAAAAGAAATCATCCATCCCCTTATTTCAAGACAGTATCAACAGTACTCTAACTCATCTAGAAGGTAATTGATCTAGTTTTCCTCCCCTTAAAGACCTCTAATGATGCAGACTATGTAACTTGTTCCAGAGCTTCCTTTCCTTGAGCCAAACTGATTTCAAGAACAAAAGTAGAGGATTTTTGAAAGTCAGGATGCTTATATGATGTGTAAAGCTGGATCATTCATTCCTGTAGTAAAAGAAACTATTCATTTGACATTACAGTTCCAAAAATATAACTGCCTGCATTAGAATTCCTAGGAATTCTTTTTTTAAAGTGCTGCTCTGTGAAATCATTTATGACTATGCTTATTTTGAGTAATTTATTATCATTTGCACCACCTTCCCTTTACGTCTTACTACTCTCAGCTGATTTTCTCCTTTGGTAAAAGGGCAACAGAACTGTCTTTGAAAGAAAGGGCTGAAAGACTCAGTGGTCTTCTCAGTCTTTCTGTTTTTTTCCCTTCCTGTTTCAGGGGAAGAACCATGCCCCACACCTGTATCTTCCTGGTTATAATTTTTGGGGGTTTTGTTTACTTGAAGTTACATGGGTAAGAAAATAAATCTCCTTCTCCTCTCAGTCGGAGAAAGTAATTACAATTTCCTACAGCAGCAGAGTGAAAAGAAACTGGATATATAAAAGAAAAAGAAAACCCCACAAAAAAAAGCCTGAATCTGAACAGTGGACTGAGGTTGCATCTTCATTTTCTCTGTATGTCTAATGAACACTTAAAGACAGAGCTCAACTAATTACTCATAACAGCCATTTATTTAGCAATAACTCTGGTGCCACACAAATAAATGTGAAAATGCAAGTAATACTTATCCTGCCCTACAGTTTTTACAATTGTAAGTGACACACACATAACTTAATATGGATAGAATACACTTAACATGGATAGGATTTTAAACTATGTGTAAGTCTTGTTTGCAGTTGTAGAGGAAGAAAGAATTTGTGTGGCAAAATGAGGAGTAGTGCTTTTGAAAGCAACAAGTATTTTGCCTCAGAGGAGAAATCAAGGCAATTTTATTGTCTTCTAATGCAGACCTGTTTTATCCCATGTCCAACTTGGTTTCATGATTTGCAATTCTCTCCACTGTCCTTTTCCCTCTGCAGCTTTCCACTAGACTGCAGCTATTTCTCTGTTCCCAGATTCCATTTCAACACTGCCTCTACAGCAGCATATCTGATGAGCACCCTACTTACTTCTGTCTTCTGGCTTGGACAGGATTGTACTGGGATATAGGAATCTTAGACTAATTAAACGACAAATACACCACTCTGCTCCATACCAAAGCCCAGCTAGCCTTGCTTCCCTGACACCCAGCTTCCCAGTTCAAATGCAGCCGGGATAAAAAAGCTCTTAATCTCTCTTCGGATCTTACTTAAGACTATTTCTACCCTTTTCATTTAACTTTTCAAAAGCACAACCTTTCTAGCCATCCACACAGCTAAGATCACATGGAAAATTGCAAAAGCCTTACAGTACTCATAGCTAGTCAGAATGCTGTTACCAAAACAGTATTTCCTTTCCATTGCCTTGGCCATGTGATGACCATCTTTGACTGTCTCTGCTGGTTTTCCCCTTCTCTCAGATGAAACACAATCTTTGTCCTCAGTTTCACGGAATATTTCTTGAAAGTGAAAATCTCCCTTACTTTTCCAATATACCTCTAAATTTAGTTGTTCCTGGCATGCTGAGATGAGTGTATACCATGTTGACCAATACTCCCTTCTTAAGCATGCTGTCTGTCTGCATTCAGCTCCTCTCTTTTTTCCCAGTCACTTCCAGTCATTGTGACACATGAGTTAAAGCTGAAGTAGAAACGCTTACGGAAAAAGATACAAGCTGTTGAAAACACTTAGATTTTAAATATTTTCCCCTTCAAATCTAAATAAAATTGTGTGGGAAAATAAGTTTTAAAATACAAGCATCTTATGAACAATGCCTATATCTAATCTAGACATGAGGTGACAAACTGCAGAGCATTTAGTCTTGCTTTAAGGTGAAATTACTGTAGAAATGCAGAACTCTGACATAAGACTTCCACAACAGTATTACACTGGTTAACAATTATAGTTAAAAAATATCAAAATAATGGTTTCACATTTTAGTGACTCAGCCTGTAAGTCATTAAAGTTAAGTTAGCTAGACTAATTAAATGAACTTATCATAAATTTGCTGTACTATGAGAAGTGCTATCACTACAATCATAGAATTAAGGCTTCCACCTCCCAAGAAAATATATACCCATTTATACTTTCCATATGTAATGAAACATGCACTTTTCAATTATTGTGGGGTTTGTCTCTTTGAGTTGTAAAAGAACCAGCCCAAAATACTATATTCAGACCTGGAGAAATCTTACCTGAATCTGAACTTTGCATTTAGCGTTCATCTCTGTTGAACAGCAAAATGGAAACCAAATTCATTTTTTTGTCCTGAATTCACATACTACATAGTTTGAATAGCTGTAGTATGAACTCTCCCTTCAGAGAAAATATACTATAAAATGTACATTGCTACTAACCTCTGCTGCAATCTTGTGGTAACAAAAGTATATTTTATGTTTTGAGTTAGAATGGATTCCAGCTTTCCAAAAGTGGAAGCAAGAGGCAGTAATCTACCTTCCTACTCAGTTTTCAAGGTCTGATGAAAAAGTTGTAACAAGACTGTGACTAGGCTAAAATAAACATAGATAGCAAGGCATTGTTAGAAAAAAATTAAATATGCCTTTTGAAAGTTTGTCAGGAAAATATCACTTGTGATAAAAAGCTCCTTCTTTTGGGACAGAGGATGCTTGGAGACAGCGACTGGAAGGCAGGCTTTAGTGGCTCAGGCTGGAGACACTTGACAATCCAGTGTGCCTGAGAATTAGCCAGGCAGTACAGGAGCTGTCACACAAGGAACGTCTGCACTCAGCTGCTCTTCAGATGTACATTTCTAAAGTTTTGGCACAAACGTAAGAATGCAATCTTTTGCCATCCAAAACTTTCGCCATCTTCTGGAGGTAAGTTGGGAAAGGCCATGCAACCTCTTCATGCACCACAGCAGTGGATGCCCTGGCTAGCAGTGGCACCAGGGCACACAGGTACTACATTCCTCCCCAGCCATCCCCTGCCTCACTGAAAGCCCACCAGTGCTCTGAGCTGTGATGAGACCCACGCTGACTTGCTGTCATAAGGACTACATAAAACTCAAAAAATCTGTTGGTTTTTTTTTCCCTTGGGTGTAGGCTATCGTTGTGGTACGTATAGGATACTCTAATGATACAGACAGAGGCAATCTCCACAGATTTATCAGAGCTTCCCATTAACCTTTTCATTGCCTCTGTCTCCTCAGCAAGGCTTCCCAGGGTAACAGCTAAGAAAGAAAACACTGCCAGCGTTAACTGTCTGAAAGCTACCCTGCCTGAGATCTGCATGGGATACTGATGATCGACGTTACAGCTTAAAAGACTTGCTTTCTCTGCGGGTAAATGCAGCTGGAGTCCTTCAGGAGAAAAAACACTGCAGTTTTCATTTCTTTTGGCATATTTTTCTGATTCATCCAAAGCTGTTACATTGTTTGAATCCCTCTCATGAAGAACTTTCCGCTGCTTTTGAAAACCACCACTGACATACTTTTACATAGCACACAAATCCAGAGCAAAACACTGAATCGGACCCACCATTAGTGTTCACCTATTAAAAAATATGATCAAATGCCTGGTTTTGTAAATTTCCGCCTTGTATTTGGAACAAGTAAAATAAATGAACCTAGCTAAACTATAAAATTGTAAAGAAAAACTGTAAGTAAAGAAACCTTATTTTCATAAATCCAGCTGCACACTGGGTAGAGAAACTGTGAATTTGCTTATTTTGTATTTTTTATTTTTCTGATGTTTGCACAAACATTTGGTTTTAATTTTTTTTTTTTTTTTTTTTTAAGGAAAAAGGCCTCTGAAATAATCCAATGAAGAATCAGGAGGATAACTTTCGTGCCTGGTCTGTAGGGCACTTAGATCCCATGTCATTGTGTTTTCCCCATGTTTTCCATCACAATTCCAGCCTCATTTTTAGACGGAAGTGGCAATTATGCTTGTTTTCACATTTTCTGGTTTTTGGTATATTTAAAGGTAATTCTTAAGGTGATAATAACTGCCTGTCTCTTAAACTTAGAATGCATACATTTATCTTTCCATTAAAAGCTTTACCAAAATCCAAGTGGTATTGCACAAACTAACTTTTGCTATTGGATGATAACACTTCTGACCTCAGATGTTGTGAAACCGGATGATAGAACTTTATGTTCAGCTCCACAAAACTGTAACGTGGAAAGTATGTTGTGCTTTTAATCTGGCACTAATGCTGCAGAGACCCGAATTCACTTAAAAGAGATGCTCAAGTACATTTGTTTATCTAAGACAATATGCAGATTTATTCTATTTTGGGGAGTTCACACACTGAATTTATTTCCAAGTTTGAAGTGTATACCCGATTCTCCTCCACAAGGAGATTCAGATGACTGGGAGCTGGGCTTGCACCCCTGTCTACTCTGCCAGGCCATAAGCCAATATTATAAGCTGCGTTTTTCACTTTTCTGAGTCACCCAGATAAAAGGAAAAAACAGTAAAATTCCCCACACTCTGCACCACTCAGATAACAAACAGACAAATAAATATAAGCAAAACAACATCAATCTTTAAGTACACATTAAAAGGAAAGTACAGTCTTTTAGACCCCACATATTTGCTTCCTATTCCTCTTTTCCACCTTCCTGTCCTTACCCTGTTTTTTGCCCTCTAAAAGCAGGCTACCCCCTCCTCCACTCGCCTGCAGTCACAGATGCTATTCTTGTTTCCAGAGCTTTCACTCCCTCTCTGCCTCCCCTGTAAGAACAACACTGATGCCCTAAATCGTCTAACTTACAGCTTTCAAACAGGGAGGGGCTCACCTTCTCCATCTAACCCTGGTGTTCCACCCTCCCTGGCCTCTTATCAGTGTCTTTCCAACATCCAGCAGAGTCGGGGGGACTGCCTCTTTCCTTCTATAACCTTAAATGTCGAATGGCTTTATGGGACTCCAGGTGAGTAAAAAAGCAGCAGAATTAAGGAATTACAGAAACGGGCATGCGATGCTAAGCTCGGATCGATGGCTCTGGCTAAACTCCTGGGCAGCGGCGGCAGCACAGCAGCCTGGCAGCTGGACACAGCAGTGGCTCGGTGCGTCTGCCCTTTCTCTGGGCTCTGCCTGTACCCGCACTGCAGCAGAGGAGTCTGCTGCAAAAGAAGATTGCTACAGGGAATAAAAGAAAAACCTGAGGGATAAAAATGGATAGCTTCCAATTAAAATTACCATACTGTAATTTTGTTAGCTATCAGTGACAGACTAAAGTACATGGCAGCTTAACTGACAAGAAAATGTCCTTTTGGGCATAATACAGCATACAGATCTTTGACTTTTTAGCATGCAGCGTCCAGATGGTGCTTTTTTGCTTCATGTTGTGATCAGGAGGCAGAAAGGCCATTTCAGAAACAGTGGCAGTGAAAGCCAGCATAGATCAGAGGCATGCAAGGCCGCCTGAATGTACGAGGATGTATCGTATCTTTGCAGGTAATCCTCACATGAGGGTACGTATGGTAGGAAGGATATTTTCTAAAGCTATTTGCTGGAGACGCTATCAAGTGCACTTAGAGCAGTGGTTTGTGTAGCTGATTGGAAACCTACCCTGCTGCTGCTGACTGCCCGTTACGATGAGCAACATTTTATTTACAAGATGTAAAGAAAAATGATTGCCGAATAATAAAATGTTCCACTAAATTCCAGCATGCTATATTAACTTAGGAATGCTATTGTATATTAAAAAGTTATGCCCTTTTCATTTTTTCCCGCAGTCTTTACTTCAGAGATGTGCACAATGCACATCCCCTCTACCCCACCCTACAGGAAAGATAATCTTTCTTCTTCAGCGCAGCGCAAATCCTGCAGCTAACTCCCCTTGTGAACCTGAGTGGTATTGACATGGGGGTGTAGAGTCAGGCAAGAAACCAGGCATCTTCTGATGAAACACATAAACTACACACATTCAAGAACAAAACAAAAATCTTCTAAAAGCCTGTGTGTAAGATAAGGCTGCCTTGGGGGCAGCTCGAACTTGCGGTCTTGGCCATTTACACAGGATTTTATAGAGCCATCTATTACAGTATTCAGCAAAAAGAAGTACTTCAAAAAGCTTCCTTTTTTTTTTTTTTTTTTTTTTCAGTTGGAAGTACAATAATTTGTAAGTCAAAATTTGGAAGTGTTCCCAGTTTTTGGCAGCAAAATGATAATACTGGGCATATCATTTTAAAGTGGAATCTCATGGAAGTTAATTCAGAAGACAAGGTCACTTTTAGACATTTTTTTCCCTTATGTTTTGGATTGAAAATAATTCCCAAATCCTATTATTTGAAACAGGGGTACTTACCATAGCAATTCCTGCCTCCCCTGATACACATGCTACCTCTGAGATAGTGTGCCTTAAAAAAAAAAAAAATCTCAAAAGAATATATACCATGAACTTCAGAATTTTTTAAGCAGAGAAAATACAAAGTTATACACCAGGCAATCACATAGTGTACCTTTGCACTGCATGGTTTTAACATGAACTTTACAAAAGTGAGAGCCTTCTTCCCTTGTATAAAATCAAGTAACTTAGAAGAAAAGGAGGAAAAGGATGCTGGGCTCTTATAATAGCTAAAATGGATCAATAACTTCTGTAAACTGATAAGCTAAAATCAATTTTGCTCCAAAGTTTCCTTGTCCTCTTTACACTTCAGGCTTAGGGTGTGATGCTCTGAACCTGTAAATACTGCTACATTATTATAATTAAAACACAAAACCAATGAACCAAACCCAGCAATATGTTTGTAGAGAATGGGAGGCTTATGGGAAATCCTGATTAAATTACCGTCACCAAAATAGAGGCATGTGGGGGAGAGATCAACTTATCTCCAGATAAGATTAAATCAACCCACAAAGAACTGTGATATCCATGAGAAGTACATTTTTTTTTTTTTTTTTTTTTTTTAATTTGGAGTAATCTGGAAGATGCAAATCTCCAGTATTTGAGAAAGCCCGCAAAGTCCATTTATACCAAGTTTTTCCTATCACCCTTTCCATTGTCTCTCACATTTTCTTCACCCATAGACACCATTCACATTCTATAAGCCGAACACTCTGATATACTATCAAAATGCAGGCTACATTTATCCGGACCAAAGTATAAACATTTCTAGTGTGTGTACTTAAGATTCATTTGCTTGCCAAATGGCTTTGTCTCCTTCCTTGGTTATTGTCAAAAAGAAGCATTTTGATTCAAATGACTGAATTCCTCAAGCTCAGGTACTGCTGATAATAGGATTTATGACAAGCTAAAAAAGAAAAAAGTGATCAGAGACTCTTTTTAAAATGCCATCAAGCAGCTGACTTATAGTGTGACTTAGAGGCCAGACATAAGACTAAACACATGTGGGCATGTAGGAGATTGCCTGGACCACTATGCTCTGATTCACATGCTAAACTTCTGCCGTTTTAAAAGTAAATTTGCACACCCACCTGAGAGCACAGTTTGTAGAAGAATATTAATGATTCAAGTATCACCGCTATCTTCAAATATATTCATGTTGGGGTTTGTTTTTTTTTTTTTTTCTGTGGGGGGCTATTCCTTTTTTTTTTTTTTTTATAGCACCTGTTCTGTTGAGTAACAAAAGAAAAAACAAAACCAAAACCCAAGTAAGCGAGCAAGCAAATAGCCACAAACCCTTTACTCTTCAAATTGTTCCTAGCATTGTACCTCTCACTAACTAGCTCCTATGTGCAGCCTCTGCTCTGTTTGCTGATATTTGCTTTGATTCCGTGGATGCACAGAACAAAAAGAGAAGAGGTGAATTCCAAACTGCAAGAATCCAGAGAACAGAATATCTAATGGCCATCTGCATACCTGCTTGAAGAGAGTGGAAAAGCCCAAAACTGAGAGACACTTTCCGTGATCTTTCCCTCTCTCTGCAATGTGTCATTTATGCATATGAATCCAATGCATCTCTGAGATGATTATCTGGCAGTGTCCTACTAATCTGCTCATCACTTACAGGACAGACAGGCACATTTTAAGCATATAAGTTCTTAAATGATGAGTCTGAGTTAAACTGAAGCCACAAGAGATAGAAGACAAATACATTAAGCCAGTGCAATCCTAAAAGGTGGTAAAAGTTTTCAGTGATCCAGGAGAGCCTCAGAGCCTAAACTTCTGAACTTTAAAACAGGTGTTAAAGTCATGAAGAGAAATGTCTCCAAATATTTTCTTCTTTTATTTTTTTTTCTGTATTAATACAAAATGTGAACACATTCAGTATATTTAACACAGCAGTAGAGATGGAAAGAATAACAACTGAAACTAATTCATTTTGATTTCTGCTTTACAAATAAGAGAAAGACTTGGTCTTCTCTGAAAGATTTATGAGGCTTCCCACCATAAAGGAGCCTGGATTACAGCTATGCTTACTTTATAAAATGAAATTCTGCCATTATAGGCAAGAGTTCATGGCTGTAATTATTTCAATGCACTTCCCAGTCAATGTGTCTTACACAGCTGAACCAAACCCTCTCTTACATATGCAGGTCATTTCATAAGAAGTCTAAGAGCTTCAACAACTTTGTGTGACCTTGCATTGAATAACACTGGAAAATTGATTTGGCTCTAGTAATAAAAGACCGTCTGCATTATCTGCATTCTAATTATAATTAATATAACCAGGATAACTGCTGTATTATTTACGATTAGAGCTATGGTGAGCACAGTGTAATAATAATCTGCTACATAATTTTTTATTGATCTGATGGCTTTATTGCAGAAAAAACAAAATGTTACACTGCTGTACTACTAGAATTGCCTTTCTAGACATGTCTGTTTAGAGGAAGAATGTTCATTTAACATTTCGTTTATCTCATCAAATTCTCATAGATTTTAATATCAGAGTGAGTATGATGCTTGCCTGCATGCTTGCTTTTTCTTTTTTCCTTTTCTTTTTCTTTTTCTTTTTTTTTTTTTTCTTGGCAAAAGAAAGACAAAATGGACTGATTAACGCACATGTATTTTCCATTGTTCATTTCCTGGGCATCATTCATTCCTTGCAATTCTTTAGCAATTGCAACACATCTCGTTACAGAATTGGGCTGTACCCCAGGAATGTACAATTCTCCATTTCAACAGAAAACTTATCATTCTATTAAAAAAAAAGAAAAAGAAAAAATAGTTCAAACATATCAGAATTGATTTCATTTCTTCTCAAAATGCTAACCCAATCATTTAAGAGGCTAAATCAGTTATCTCACACTTGAACTCCTTTTCCTAAATTCTGGTGAAATGGAAAGAAAGCTCTCTTAATTTGGCAAAACCAGCTGTAAACTGGTGTGTTTTGGCAAAATAGAATTAGGTATTGGGATTTGAAAGCAGCATTTATAGGAATGCAATAAAAAAAAATCTGCAAACAAACTGTTTTTTTTTTTTTGCAATTTCAATTTAAAATTTTGAAACTGGATGGGAAAAAAATAAGGCAATGATTTTCCAGAAAACAATTACAAAGCTCCAGACTCCCTAATATGAAAATTAAATCTCCGGTCAAGTTTGCTCTTTTCATAATTTAATAGTACCCTTATTTTCTGGTTTTCACTTGATTGCTAGGAAAATACTAACTTGCACAGATGAGCTCATTATTAGACTCCAGGGTTAATATTTACAAGTATGAATCTTGAGAGTTTATTCTTAGAACTTGTTTCCAGTTTCATCAAGACAGTATTAGAAATTAATTATAACGTAAGATAGAAAAAATACCTATGTCTTTATAGGAAATTTATAGATATTCATGATTACATATTATATTATTAATAATAGGTATGCTGATGTTATCATCTATGAAAAAAGATAAATTGTCACTTTCTTATTCTTTCCCTGCATGTTTTCATCTCTGCAGTCTGTGCTTCTGGGTGATGTTTTCATGTTTTTGTAACAGCTTCCACACTCCTCCTTTATAAAATTGATTGCATTTAAGCCCTGCTGATTCATACCCGATTATGTTATCTTAATATATTATTTTATTGTCATTCTTTAGAAAGAAAAACAATCAAACAAAATTCATGCAGCTGCACAGGTATTTAGCTCTCATTTGTACTGCTCTCAAGAGTTATCAATTTAAATTCAGTGATTTGCCATTGAAACACAGGCTTGAAATAACTTGAAATAGCTCCCATTACTAAATCATACAATCATCCTGCTAGCACAAGGTTTAAACAGACCACTTATTTTCTTCCCTGGGATCATCTGTGACTTCTCTATTTAGTGGTCCCTGCATTTTTTATTCTTCTTATTGCTTCATCTCCAGTAAGTCACAAAACTCCAAATCTCTCTCCCACAGTATTATGTACAGAACCAGTCTTCTCCTTCCCAACATGAGTGCTACATGTGCACTATTGCACGGTGTCCCTACCCATGGCAGGAGGGTTCAAACTAGATGATCCTTAAGTTCCCTTCCAACCCAAACTATTCTATGATTGTATGATTCTATATGATGTTCAGAATGCCTCCTTCTAGAGCAAACAGGTCAAAGAGCAAGCAATTTACCACCCTGATGTTTTCAGTTGGGGATGTGGCTGTCACCTCTGGACACAAACTAGTTATATATATGTAGGAAGGAAAACTACTGAAAGTTGTTATTACTCCAAAAAATAGAGTTGGGATTGATAACTGTGTTAAGTATTGGTCTGTAGGAAGATGGGAGGCACATATTTTACCTAAATATTACATATGAATGCAATAGAGGAAATACACAGGTGCTCTATAGATTGCTCTGGTTTCCTCTGTAAGGACTTCTTGTAGAGTAATGCTCTGTTTCATTTTATTTTCCTTAGAAGGCAAACATGCAAGTGTACCTACACTTCTGTAAGAGGGACAAAAATGTCCAGTATAGTGGTACTCAGAAAATCCCTTATTCCCTCATCTTATTCAAGTCTCAGCTGTAAAAATAAATGGCAAAATCAAGGCATGTACAAATGGGATGCTCGAAAGTACAGGGGTCAGAACCATGCCTACAGATTTGCCACAGTCTGATGTTCAGGCTAAATCCAGTTCTGCTGATCCCAATTTTGATTTTCCTTCAGCAGGCTTTGGCTAGATCTGCTCAGGGATGTCCATTCACAGGATTGTATGAATACTTCCTTCACTGAGAGCATTTAGGTTTTACTTTGGTTGAAACAGTTTTGTAAAGTAGGTAAGCAGATTATCTTCTGACTATTTTGCTTATAACCAAACAAAACTGTCTCATGTCTTTAGAATGGAGAGATGTCAAAATTCCTTCTTTCTTCATGCAATGTTCAGCTGTTTGTTATGGGATTTGTTTTTGAATGTCCTGAAGATTTTTTTATTATTATGTAATACCAAAAAAAGTAATTTCTAAATTATTTGGGTTTACTAGGTGTGGTAGTGTCCTATTATAAATAGAGCCTGGGCTTTCATGACACCTCAATTATTTCTATGTGCAGTGGTTCTATTTATAAGAAATAACAGTTCTTTAAACTCATCCTGACTCTGAAAGTCAAGCTGGGTTCTTCCTGTATCACTCATCACTAAGTATGGTGCCTCTGAGGACCAAATTATGTCTTTTTTTAATGGCAGCAGTTGAAGGCATTCAATGCTCTCAGAAGGTTTGTCAGTACAATTTATTTAACTTTTCTGAAGAGAATGCATATGAGTAAAATCCAATTGTATCTTTCTTAGCTGTAGTGAATTCTGCAATACCATCAGAAATGAAGGCATAAACTTTTTTCTCCAGCAAAGCCTACACAATTAGTTGTGAATGCAGACAACACGCAGATTATTGACCAAATAGATACTGATACAGATGGTTTCCTGAGCAAAGTTATATACTAAATCTGTGAGAGCCTCACAAACCATACATTATCCTTGACTACGTCAAATGGAGAACAAACATTTTATTTCGGTTACAGTAGCCCCACTTAATTAAAGTTTCTCAAAAGATTTTCTTACACTACTGCACATTTCTTAAACATTGCCTCTGAGTTTACAGCTTTTGATACAAAAAGACAAAATTTGTGATAAGCTAAAAACTATTTGAGAAATTTCAGAATCATGGGAGCAAATCAGTAACTTGAAACTTAACAGTAAAAATGTCTAGCTGTACTTTTAACAAAGCTGCAAAAAAATCTATTGATAACTTAACTGAAACCGGATAAACTCCTAAGGTTTTAGTCCACAGTAAATAGAGATGATTTTGTTGTATAGGAGGTATTGGGATAGAAATATGAACAGATACTGAAAAATAAATTGCACAAGAATCTTCAGTAAGCATGTCCTCTAATGCCATGTTTTCAGTCTCTTTACCTCAGAAAACCCCAGGCTTTTAGTTTATGTTTATATAACTACAGCAGTTATTTTGAAAACAGAGCTTCGAATTTTGCTAAAGCCTCATGAAATATGAATCTCATTTCTCCCCATTCTTTCAGCCCATGCAGGTAGACAAAGAGATGCCACCGTCAGGATATAACAGGGATATAGTCACACATTGCAAGAGCGCTATATGGCAAAATCCTTCAAACAAGGCGTTTTCATTAGCAAAACTTGAGGATGCAGTCCCATCCTCCCAAGCCCTCCCACCTCAGTTTTAATCTGAAATTTGTGCTTCATGGGAAATTGTTGTTCAGGATATTCCCTTCTACAACAGACGAGGCAGTTCTGTATTGTTCTACACCAAACAGAGAGGCTACAAAACTAAAAAAAAGAAAAAACTGTGATGCTTCTTTGTAAATGTAGCCTACGTTAAAAATGTGTCTGGACAAATAGCAGCAGCAAGGTAAGAACACCTATCTCCTTTGTCCCCTTTTCTTAGTTGATGGCTGAACTTCAAAGCCTGCTTTTGGACTATTTAAAATACTAATATGATTAGTAACAGGGTATTACTTTTGTACACCAAACTACACAAGGAAATTAAATAAAAAAAACCCCAGTGCTAATGCACTGTAAAGGTTGCAGTTACAAATCACAGATCTGTTCATGGATATTTCATGAGCAGAAAAAAGGCTAAATTTGTCAGATAAATTATTCATTGTGACTTATTTGCTCAGCTCTATACTTTGCATGCACACTATATTGATAAATTTAACAGGGATTCTGGTGGTACCTTGGAAAGCAGCTCAGTGCATATTCTGCTGCAGTTTCCAATTTGTCTCACCGTATGTGTTCTGCGGGTGAAATCCAACCCTCCCACACAATAGCTGGTTGCTGAGGCTTTCCATGGTGTTATGAAATCCACCCCCTGCTCTCCTCTCTAAAGCAGGCTGGACTGGCAGCCACAGTGGCCCTCCCTCCCCTGCAGAGAGTGTGAAAGCACCCAGTCTGGGCAAAGAAAGGAGCACTGGGGAGTCTGTGACAAGGCATGAGGCCAAGCGCACTGCTGGAACTTGTTTGCAGCCCTGAAGACAGCTATGTAGGGCAGTGGGCGCAGGATGGAGGTGTGCAAGGTCAGCCTGGCTGGAAACACTCCACACCCCACAGCCCCCCCAAAACAAATGCAGCAAAGCATCCCCCAACTACTGCTTGTTTAAGCTCATGCCAACCTTGGTCTTCAGTGTATTTCATGAAAAAAAGACACTGTGTTAAGTCCTCTTGATTCTGATGAAGCTAGATGAGAGATTTGACATTAAGATGGCAGAGAAAACAGGGAAAACCAGCACAGGACAACACAGCCTCTCCTTGAGTGAATGACTCAGGAGAGAGGAGGAAAATATTTTTGAACAAAAATGCCAACATTAGCATTAAATGACAAACAAACCAACCAACCTATCCATTTCTGTCGCACACCAGGTCAAATCTCTTAAATACCTTAAGAGAAAACAGGTAGAACAGCATGGGTATTAGAGGTGAAAACTAAAATATGCTATAAAATTTAATTGTACACAATTGGAAAGAGCAGAATTTTTAATGAAGGGCAGACAGCACTTTTAGGGCTAGCTAAATACTTTTTGTTTTAGCAGGGATGCAAAGCCAAAGGGGGAGATGATTTGGCAGTATATTGACGGCATGCTTTTATCCATTCCGCTACTTAAGTTCTAGCAGAAGTAACTCAAACAGGACTACAGTTTAACACACTAAGGCTTACACAGAAGGTATTATTTTCTCTTTGACAGGGTCCAGTGCTATTTTACGCTGTTTGATAGAGAGCCGCTGTTAGGCCTCAGGGAAGGTAATAGCATTTCTTCAAGTAGGGCTTGCCTAACAGCAGATTCCTCTTTCCTGCCACTTCAGCCACCTTCTCTGATATAGGAAACACCTGGCTCTCCTTTTTGTTTAAAAAATACATGTTGTTAACTATCTATCTCTCTGGTAATCCACCTAACAAACCCTGCCTTGTTTGTGCGGGACGCCTAACTCCAACACCAGCTGCTCTGTTTGTTAGTCCCTTCCTCCCCACTCCAGTGCCCAGCCTCCCTGCCTCCTCAATCACATGTGTTGTTTCTCATTTAAATGAACAGTTGGATTCTTTTATTTCTTACAAGTGCTGGATTCGCCTTATCGCCCTCATTCCTTTGGGGGTTGCCAATTGGTTTTATCCACGGATGTATCATTTCTCATGCTTCCCTTTTTTCTTACAAAGAGAAAGAACCACTTCGTCAACAAGCCTCTCTGGAGTGGAAGATTAAAAACCTAGACATCACCTACCTTGCAGCGCTACTCCCAACTGGGTTGTGTAAAACTCAATTAAACTTGTCCCCATTGAATACTGCATTACAGTACATTAAACAGAAAATTCTTCAAGCGTGATGACAAAGCTTGAAACCTTGCCTCAAAGCTGTTCCTTGTAGCTTTCTTTAACATTTCAGCCTTTATGGTGCAAGTCTCCCGTTGACACAACTTTAGTCCAGCTATGAAAAATCACAGAGCCCCACAGGGATTAAAAGAGAAAGAGGAGGAGGGGAAAAAAAAAAAAAAAAGAAAACCCTGTCAAAGCTGGTCTTGGCACTTTCCTTAGTGCATCTATTGAAACTATTACCAGCAGACTAGAACCTGAGAAGTATTAGAGAGACCTATGAACAATGTGACAATTTAGAATAACATTATGCTCACTCTGTTCAGTTGCTTTTATGCATTTTCTTTTCTCCAGGAGAAGCAGGTATTCACAATCTCCTCAATTAAAATTTACATAATGCCCTAAGATTGGACCAAAATATGAATTAAAGAGGGGTACAATTCTAAAAACCAAAAATAAATGTCAAGCCAAGAATTACAGCCTTCTCCCAAACCCAGATGCCTGTGCTTTCTGAGGAGGCATGAATTAACATTCAAATACGGAGCTGTACCTCACTGTGATGTAAATTAAATACCCCAAACTTGCTGCTAGTATTTTGAGTATTAATTTCTCCTCTTTATGAGACCTGGATCACAAGTTTACCTTAAATTTGATTCTACCTGAGCTCACAGTACCTCTCCAGTTAACAACTGGAAAGATTTCAAATTCTAAGCAACTCAGAGTGAGTCGTCCCTGACATAAGTAAATATTTTCTATTAAATATCCAAAAGGATGAGTTATTTATAAAAAAAAAAAAAAAAAAAAAAAAAAAA
>JAOEHY010037542.1:0-82748 GCA_025447955.1 Psilopsiagon aurifrons | reverse complement strand
CTGGTTATTACTCATTAAAATATACTGTATTTAAAGGAAGTTATCTCTTTTTGGAAAAGAAAATAAACCGAAAACCCCAAACCCTAAATTCTCCATTTCTGCAGTGGTGCCTATCAGCAGTTTTGCTTTCTCTCAGTGGATTAAGCATGATCTTGAGAATTTTAAAGACAAAAATTTCCATTTAGCTTCTCAATGTCTTGAGCAGGAAGCTTTGTTCTGCAACACCACTGCACCATGGCCCTCCTTTGGCTTCCTCTGGGTGGCAGAGGTGGTCATGGGTGAAGCCATATCTCAGTTCTCCCAAATGGCAACTGAGAGCCATTTTGTTACCCTAACAGATGTGGTCTCCAGCTGTAACAGAGATGCAAGCTGAAGGACAAAATGGCATCCAGGCACCAGCAGCTTTCTGCTATGTGGTAAAAAATACCATGTGTCTTCTAAGCACCAATAAATTTAGTCTGACTTGTTCTACCATTTCTCAAGTTGTGGTGTTCTCATTTGTCATTACAGAGCTTCACTGTAGTTTGCGTGTTATGGGAAACTTAATCACACTACAAGAATGAACATTGATTTTTGCTTTTAAGCATTTTATTTGGTTTTGTCTCTTGTGCTATTTTCTCCACACAAAACTGCAAAGTGCATCTTATCTTTGCTGTAGAACAACATACCATTAGAGTGAGAGAACTGTGAAGACAAGAAAACCTCTTACAGCATCACTGCTTGGGGGTAATAGGTAAGTGGATCAGTAAAAATGGATGACCCATCCCTGGCAGTGTTCAAGCTTAGACTCAACGGGCTTTGAGCAACCTGGTTTAGTGGAAGGTGTCCCTGCCCATGGCAGGGAGGTTAGAACTGGATGACCTTTAAGGTCCCTTCCGACCCAAGCCATTCTATGATTCTATAAAAAAATTATAAGAACATAGCAAAGGAAGCTGATGGCTTGACCTACATGCATGTAGGCTTTTGCTGGGTTAGTTTTATGTACTGTACCTTGATACAGTCAAGGAGTACTTGTTTATGACCTTTAGTAGCAAAGGAATGTTACTCAAAAATAGTTTTTGTTGCTCTGATCTAAATAAATGCTCTAAAGCCTTACAGTATGCTTTGTAAGAAAGACCCAGCACAAGAGGCAAGTCAGCTTCTGAAGCATCCATGAATGAAGTGCGTCTGGGTTTCCATTAGTATATGAATTTCCATTGCAGTTCACCAAACTACTGCGCTGTACAACTGAACTAAAACTAGAGCCTGTGCTATTTAAACACTCAAACATTTGGTGCCTTATGCCCTTGCAAAGGACTTTTAAACCACTTTTGTAGTTTATCAAACACAAGGTTGTTGTTTCAGTTCTTAATGTGTAGAGTTGCGCTCTGAAGTAAAGCAGTTAGTTAAATAGTGGACATCTGGAAGGCGGAAAAGGAAATAGAGGCAGCAACAGACTACCACCCTGTAGCACCGTATCTTACTACTTGGTTTTCAGGACTTTCACAGCTGCTCTTGAAAACATACAAGCAATTTATGAACAACACAGAGAAGTGCTGAGATCTCTCACACACTACTCTCTGCTATTGAGCACTACAAGAGCCTGTTTGCTGTTGCTTAGTTCATTCACGATCTGGCATGTCATGAAGCAATACTAGTTAAACAGATGCATGCTAAATAGCATAGCCATAATTTGGTTTGCAAGAGGGGGAAAAATGCTGATGTTCAAAGGTTCACTTTACCCATTAGGAGGAAGTTGTTTCTGCATATACTGTATGCCAAAAATATTCCAAACATAGCCCAGAAGCACCCAAAGAGAAGGAAACTGTCTCTTGGTAAAATCACCACTAACCTCCTTCCTGGTTGTGTCATCAAATACCAGCACCTAAGCAAACCGAATCTTGCTCCCCAGCACAACCTTGACAGTGACCTGGGTGAACGCACTACTTCTCCTGAACTTGAACACGAGTCATTTCACATCACTGAATGTGAGTGAGGGGCTTGGGATCATATCTCTCACCCCACCAACCATCCTCACTGTGCTGCCTGCTCACCTTCTCTTCCAGTCGAGCTCATTCCTGCCTCATCACACTCATGTTGAAGCCACTGAGTGCAGCTAGATAGGTATCGCAGAAAAGCCCATGTGGGAGCTATTCATTCTGCCACCTTAGCAAGCTTTTATTAGCATCAAGAGCATATGTGTGCCTGGTGAGTATGTGGACAAAAGGGGAAATGAAAAATACCAACATTGCTGAAGGGAGCATAATCTACTCTATACAATAAATGAGTTAGCAGTCCAGTGGGGAAAATGTGGGATGTGGTCACAGATACTATCATAACATAGCACACTCTGAGTCTCACCACTGAGGGGAAAGGTTTACACAACCATTTAAAAGAAAATACCAGGAGCCCCCCTCCCCCCATGCAAGACTTGGGTTTAGAGCCTTAAGGATAATATACACTGTATACCTATTTAGTCTGCTAAAACTTTTGTGCCTCTCTTCCTCAAGCAAAGTTATCAACTTTAACATATTTGGCAATAGTCAGCCACATCAAGAAAACAGGATTACCAAGAAGCACACTCTCTGTGTCACACAAACAAGGGACTGCAGTCAGGATCTTTTTAACTGCAACCTTATAAGCTGTGTGCCTTTTGGGGCTGGGGAGGTACTTCTGGCACTAATTGAAACCAAACAGGAATCAAAGACCAACTCAGAGGTACTAAAATGTAAACAACATGATAAGGTCAGCTAGAGAAGGCTGCAAGACTGTGAACTGAGCCGCAAGCAGAGCTCTCCTCTGCAAGTGAGTCCTTGTGCAGTTTCAAAGATACCACTCTGGACTACATTCTACCTGACTGCTTTTATCCTCTGCTTCTGGTAGCTCATATTGGACCTGCTGACACCTTCTCCAGCATGGCAGTGTGAGAGGCAGCTCTAATTAGGTAGCTTGAAGGAGAGCACTGCTGTTTTCACAAGCAGTGCAACAGTGACTAAAAACGTATTTACTTTTACGATCTCGAATTATTTCGGCTGCTGAAGCTCTCTTCTGAAGAGCTACAGCTTGGCAGAGCACAGAGAGTGCAGTTAAGGCCACAACTGAAATAATTCCCATTTCCTCGGGATGCAACCAGGGCATCATTCTTACCGCTTTAGTAACTGGTTGCTCAATTCTCTTTGGAGCTGGCAGTAAACCATGGCTTGATACCTGTGACAGCATTGCAAGCCCCCCTCTGCATGCAGGACAATCAGGCCAGTATGAGCTGGGTTGCAGGACTGCAGACACACGGGTTAGAATTATCACATTCATGTTACCCAGACTACTGTAAGAAATGACAGTTCTGCTAGCAAGTGGATCAGCTGTTAGCTATAACCCTTTGCCACTTCAGCCATTAATTATGAGGCTTCCTCTCATCACCACCCTACAGTGTGCTGTGTTTAAACATTTCCAAGACTACAGCAGGCTTATTAATTCTGAGATTTTTACTTAATCAATCTTTGCATTTGTATGCTGTATTAAGCACCCTGAGAAATAGGAGCATTAATCAAATATCATTTTCTGTTATTAGGGTGGGGTTTCCATAAAATGGGCTTTTTTCACCCATGCAGTTCTCTGTAATTAAAACAATGAATCCTTTAATGAAGTCCCTGAAGTTAATGCGGTTACAGTGACCTTCAAGCACTTGCAGAATTTTACAGCAAAAATAATGTCTTTTGAGCTTGGCAATCTCACTGTGCTCTTGCATTTCCAGTAAGAACTGTCTGACCTGCAGGGGCGCACAGTTCTGAGCGCTTAGTTTTCTGACTTGAATCTCTCCCAGCCTCTGAGTGTGATACGAAAGCCCACAGCCACTTCTCAATCATCAGGAACATCTCTGTGATTAAGCCTACTGCTACAGCAACGGAGACAGCAGTAAGGTAACGACACAGTGCTGAGTAATTTCTTCCTATTACTAGCTACAGCTATTACTGTCAGAAACCTCTTGTGTTCTCATATGAAAGTGTCACTGGAGACTTTGTCCCTTTCAGGAATGGGTCTCTGCCTGTTTCCTATGCAGTACAGCACAGATGTGCGCTGGGTAGAGGCAACCTTGCAGCTCTGTAGAGGTTGCAGAGGCAACTGCACAGCCTTGGTGAGAACCCACACTGAGCCAGGCCCCCTGAAAGGACAAGCTGCTGAGCAGCAGTATTCTGACTCTTGCTTTCAAAACTTGCCCATTTCAAGCTGCGCAGGAGTCAGTCTGCTGCTCTGCTAAGGTAAACATCAACAGCCAAAGCCAGCCAGCCTCCTTTCCCCCAGGCAGCAAAGAGCCCTGGGTGAGTGCGGAACTACTGCAACCTCCTGCTTTTCCCCATTCACACAGTGGATACAAAACTCCTGCTTCACAACTGGTAAGGCTAAGGAAAACCACTGCCAGCCAGGTCTTGATTAGTCCATTGCCACTATATTCCCTTTTACTCACAGTCCTGTGAAAAATCCCATGATATAAATTAATTACTCTCAGGGCTCAGGAAGTAAATGATCCTCCCTTGGGATGGCTCACAGGCTGATTCTCAGGGGTACAGATGTCCTTTGGTGCCACTGTGGCTAATTCGTAGCTGCTTAAGAAATCTTGAACTCTAATTCAAAGAGCAAAACCTCCCACAAACAGAGGGAAAACAAAGTAAGAACAAGGGAGGAAGTCTCTGGTTACACCTATGCAGTGCATTTACCTCTTGCTAGCAAGGAGTAGAAGGTAGAAAAATACATCTGGATTACGCACAAACAGTATTTGACCAGAACAAATGTGGAACCTAGTTCTGCCTGGTCAGGAGCATTTACTGATTTAGGAATTGCACTCTTTTCATTGCCATGTGCATGCTGAAACTACAGCACCTGACACCTGGCCATGACATGGAGAAACCTGAGATGATCTCATTTTGTATGCTTGGAGGATGCATGCAAACTCACAGCATCACACACCATGAAGCACCCTCAGCCCTTGGCTAGGGTGAACTTTGGGCCAAGCCTCCCTTGCTCTTCTGTCAACAACAGCAGGGGGGTTCTGCCCTCCTTCAGCAAAAAACCTATTAAAGTAAAGGAGAATAGACTCAACCATCACATACTGAGCAAAGATGACCCTCAGAGAAGCCCCTGTCTACATTAGGGAGCTGGGAATCAATTTATCACTTGACAGACACGTATTAGCTGCTACAACACACCCCCATGAATACACATTGCTGCTGCTTTTGCAGGGGCCGCACCAGAAGCAGGGACTGGTTCTAGCCTCTAAGTATACAGGGAAAACACCTCCTCTGAGAATTAAGTCACTAAACAAGGCTCCAGACAGCTCTTCAGCCATGGGACACAGCTTTGGCAGATCACTAGCAGGAGTAAGTGCACCCAAAGGTGCTGGCAACAGCTGAGGGGCTCATCTGCAGCTTTGTATTTGTGGGATTAAGCACCTGCAGAGGCACATGTGCATCCACCACAGCATGCCCTGCAAACCTGCCCCTCGAGGATCTGTGCCCTGCTTCCCACTGTCAGCTTTTTTAGTAAGTATAATCCTGGCGCTCTCAGCCTATGGAAAGATCTACCTCAGCTATAAAGTATTCCCTTCAGGAACCATAAAAAATTAATTATTCAGCAGCATGAGCCTTAAAGAATTTATTTGCGTTTGGCAGAAAACATCAACAAGCAAATGACAGTGCAGTGCTCTGCCTTGCCAAGACAAGGGGAAGGTTCATATTAGGGTTTAATGTCATGGCATCGAAACAAAAGCCCTCTTCACTCAAAGTCTGTTTAGTATCAGCCAGATTGAAACCAAACTCAGCTTTTGTTCTGCAAACTGCCTAACCATACACTACACTCTCTATATGAAACAAGGCTTGCCATGCAAGATACAACCCTTCCTGCCAAAGCCAACAGGAGATGTTGAGGAGGATCCAAATGAAGTTTTTGGTACCATGTGTAGTGCATCTGTTTCTAATGTTCCTGCATGCCATTTGTCTGCTCACATAACACAGTTCACCTACATCCAAGTGCTGCATATGCATCTCTCCCTGAAATGGCCATGGCCATTTGTGGGCTCAAGGCCCAAAACCTTTATGTCCTGAGCAGAGAGTCTGGTTTGTCCTATAGTTCTCAACAAGTTCTCAACTATGGTTCTCAACATGTAACAAAACCCCAACCACAATGGCAGAAATACAATCCCTACAAGAAGGAAATAGAACCACAGAAATATTTGGGTAGAAGAGACCTCAAAGCTCATCCAGTTCCAGCCCCCTGCCATGGGCAGAGACACCTTCCACTAGACCAGGTTGCTCTAAGCCCTGACCAACCTGGTCCTGAACACTGCCAGGGATGGGGCAGCCACAACTTCTCTGGGCAACCTGTGCCAGTGCCTCAGCACCCTCATAGTGATGATTTTATTTTCCTTTATCTAATCTAAATATATTATGTTGCTGACCTCAGTACTACCGAAAGATACCCTCACTGGGGTCTGTCCACAGAAGCAAGGCACAACAGCAAGTAAATGGCAACAACCTTTCCCTCCTCTCGTCTCCTGCTGCGTGAGAGGAAGCGAGTGCTGTGTAACCAGACTGATGCTGTCAGCCAGCGCCTGCTGTATCAGCAACAACAGCTTCCACACAGCATCATGCAAATAAAGAGCATTTTGGTGCATGGCAGCAGTGACGCAAACTACCCGTCAGCCTGCAGGCATGCTCCTCCAGCCAAGGAAACCGCCGTTATCTTGTCTGCTCAGGACGGGTTCCATCTCATACTTCTCAGTTGCGCTTTTGCTACTTCGAGGCTTTATGGATCATTAAAGTTGCTGATTCCTTCAAATGCTGAAGTGCCTACCTGGCCTTCTTGAAAATCTGTTTTCCTCACCTCGGCACTTTTCTACCTGCCCATATGTTCACTGTGTGGATGAATGATTTAGTACACTTGAGCAGCGCAAAACCATTGTGTTTGGGGTCTTCTTCCTCGTACCAGCCAAGTGATTTGGTACTGTATCATATACTGTAATTTGATATTCCCATGCACTTTATTTCCCAGAGTCTTCAGAAAAGACTTCAAAATGAGGCTGATGACAGCAAGTGTGAAGGTGCAAAGGAGCAGTAGTTTTTTTACTGTTTATTGCTACACTCAGGTAAAGCAAACTCCGTGAATGACAGGATACTGCTTTGCTCTGATGGAAAAGCTGGAGGCAGGAGGAGAGCTTAATAAGCATGAATTCTGCACAGGTCCCTTTGGGCTTGCACTGCCAACACTGTGGCATGCAAACACGAGGCCTGAGCTCCAGTTAGACCACTCAGCACCAATATTCTGATCTTCTGAAACTGTAACAGAGTAAGTTAAAATGAATAGGTGGCAGCTGAAAAAGGGCTCCTCCTAAACTAAGGGGTCGAGCAGAACATTTGCATTTACATTGATCAAACAGTGAAATTCCACGCTAACAGGGAAAAGAGTGGGGGGAGAAGAGAATTTCTCGCTCCTCATTAATACCATCACCACTCTTTATTTATTCTGATGGATTGAAAAAAAAATCCCAACAAAAAGCAAAAAAATCAGTTGTAAAGAGGAAAAATAAACAAGTGCCTTTGTTCAGCAAGTCTCCAACATCATCCCTGAAAGGAAGCACTGTTGTCGGACAAGCAGCCTTTTTAACAGAGAATGCTGACAATGAGGCTTTCTTTAAAAAGTCCTTTGTAAGAAAGTGCTCTCTTAAAATAAAATACAAAAATAGCTTAATTAAAAATTAAATAAAATGCAAGAGCAGTCTGCTTCCTCCAAACAGCCCAGCTCCCAGTGGTTAAAGATGTGCTTTGGAAAACGTCTGCAGGACACGGTAGCATTCTCAGTAAGCGTGAGCTTGTCATCCAGTCACCTTGACACATACACACCCATTTAAGTAATAAACCATAGACACTGCGTATTCTGAGAAGGATTAGACAACTCCAGAAATGCAGGGGTTTGTTATGCTGCCCTGGGGTTCAGATGTGAGTATCTTGCAAATGATTTTATCACCCATCCCCTTTCTTTCCACTAAAACACTACAACTTCCTTTGCTGGCACAGAGCAAGTGAAACCCGAGCTCTGAAGAATGAGCCATTACTGCAGTACTAATAATACTCTCCCTGCCTCCCACTAAGATTTGCAATGTTTTAATGAACAACAGAACAATATTTGAAAAATAATTCCATATGTACATTCTGTAAACAGACCTCGGGCTCTTATACAGCTTTGACCTGAAGTGCACTGTACTGTACTGTACTGTCTCCACACAAATGAAATTTGAGTACAAAGAACATTTATATGCAGGCTCCGAAAGCAAGTGCTGTAGCTTCTCCATGCAGCAAAGTTACTCCCCTACCCAGACAGGGCGGAGTGGGACACTTTTCTCCTTTGCTGCACTTTACCAGGGACGTGATGAGCCTCTGCTCATGGGATCTCTCCCCTCTTGCACCCCAGCATGACTAAAGATCACTTGCCGCGTGAGGCTCCCATCACTCACTGCATGATGGTGTAGCTTCAGAGAGGATGGGCACTAGCCCCACTACTGGCGCAGGCAGTGAGGAGACCACTTCTGGGTCACTGGCTTCCTCTATAGGGGCTCCAGGCTCCATTATGGACAGCACAGAGATACACCCCCACTGCTGCTCAAAGCACCTGGAGAGGTAAATCTCTGCACTTAATCACTGGCTAGAACTGGGTTGCTCACAGCTCAACATTAGAGATACACCTTTTGACGCCATGGGCAGGTCCCATGCACCACACACCTACCACAAACCTTCCGAGCCACCCTGGGCTGAGGCACCTGGGTATTCTGGGACTAAACTTTCTGTTTCCCCGTGTCATTCATCACATCTCACACCTGACGCACATAAAACTCCCTGCACTGGAATGAGACAGGGCAGTATAAAGTAATCTAACAACACAGTGACTCCCATGCTTGAAAAGCTCAAATAAGGTTTCAAATACCCAAGATGGCTCCAAAGTCTTAACACAACTTTAAAGTCATCATTATTAAACCCCAGCCATAGAGGATCACTGAATTAACATTTAACAGTACATCAGGCATGTTAGGTAAGCGACACTAATCCAGCATTCCACTGAGGAGCAACTTGCTGGGTACTCTGCATGGTACATTTGCACCACATCTAACTTTGAACAACAGCCAACATCCCTTCTCCCACTGAAGAGCCTCTGATCGCACCAATAGCTATACTGACCTTAAGTGAATCATTGGAGGAACATACTACCATTTAACATAGGAGAAGGCAGCAGGACCCAGCCTTAGATGACTTATATTTTCTTATTTTACTTGGCAGTTGTCCTTAAATTCATCTAACAACTTCCCTCAGATGTTCCTTTAAAAAGAATTTAAATGTTTTTTTTTCCTCCCTCTTAACACAATTAACGACTACTGGTTTACCTTAATGGAGAGGTTTTTGCTTAACTTTTCTGCACTCCCTGAGGAGTTATACTTACATCATGCATGGAGTCAAGAAGTTTAGTCAGTTGGTAGAATCTCTGCCAGCTTTGCCCAGAGTTACTTGGACATTTAGTTACCATCTTCTTTAGTTCTTTAATGTAATTTGCCCTCATTTCTTCAAATGCAGCTTGGCTTTTGAGACCATCCTTGGGAACTGTCATTGAAAAGACGGTCTTACATTAATATTAACTGTATTGCTTATTCTTTTGATGTGCATACTTAAAAAGTTACACTAGTTAACGGATGAAAGAATTAAACCTGTAAGCAAGTCCATAATTTTACAGACATTGGTTAGGAATCAACATCATACAGATTTTCAAGCAGTTCATGCATCCTCTCCAGATCTGCGATTGCAGAAGCTGAGGTAGAAGACAAGAAGGCATCTTGGACACATGCTAAGCTCATGCTGAAACTGTTTTTAATACAACCCAACCACAAAAAAACTCCCCCAAAACCAAAAACCAGATGGATCAAGGATATTTTCTTAGAAGTTGAAGATGTGATTTAACATTCTTGAATGATTCCCCACATTTGGCAGAGGAAGGGAAGGTATGGATTTAGAGCTGTCATGTGCAGAAACAAATGAAACATTTTTATGCCATCAAGTAAGTAACATTTCTTTGAATGTTAGTAAGCATCTGAATAACACCTAGGACAGACAGAGCCATTATTCTGCATCAGACAGAAGACTATTTTCCGAACATCCCAAGCCTATGCTTGACCACGCCACAGAGTTGCAAGCATTTCTAGTGTCCTATTAAAGTTCCCATCTGCCAGAGGGATCATTTCCCAAATGGGCTAACAGTAAGTACAGTCTTCTGATACGTTTTACTGTGCCTGATAGCAGCAAGGCTAATTACAAAAGCAAATACACTGTTTATCTACAGAGTGCAGGTTCTGCCCCAAACAGGAATGGCTTACAGGATCAGATCCCTAGGAAAACCCCAAAGAGGTTATTAATAACAAGAAACAAAGCATTCTGGTGTTCTAGTACTGCTTAACTATCAAATATTTTTCTACTCTGTATCTCTTAATGCTAGGAAAATAAAATGCTAAACTGTACAGGAGGTGCTTATTTTAGCAAGCCAGAAATCTATGTCAGAGTAAGCTAAATGGGAAGTTTGTTACTAAAAAAGGAAAAAAAGGTGATCTTCCAATTTAGCTTACCCTGACTGAACACCTTGAGAGAAATTGTCCTGTTCATCCATTCCCTTCTCTTTGAAATCCCGTGAACTGCCTTCTATCCCACTGCAATCACATCATAAGCAAGTAACCACTGCCCAAATGGCTGCAGAGAAGAAGCTTTAAGAAAAAACACCAGTAGTTATCTACCAGAGCAGTTTGGCAATGGAAAACAAGGAGGAGCTCTCCCACCACATAAGCTGCAAGGTCTTGTGACCATCAAGTGCTGGAAGGAGGCACAAGGAGGAATCTTTAGAAGAAGCCTAGGAGGTAACACACCAACCTGCCTATAATATAAGTACCTTATATTATATGCATGTAATATTCAACTTTTAAATTCTAGATGCCAAATCTATGAGTCAGTCAGCTGACAGAAGAAACTGAAACAGATGTACAAATTCAGTTTAAGCTGAATAAATATAGACAGAAATCAAGATGAGTTAAAGCCATCAGAGACTACTGTGGCCCTTACACAAAATGCATGGGCTTTACAGTACCTTTAATATTCACAGGCCTGTGCTCCTACATATTGCTTTAAGAATGTTACAGACACTCTTTCATTGTCTACTACTATGTATTTTATGCTCTGTCTGAAAATTATTATGCCATCACTCTGGCCAGATTATTAAGAAAGAAAGACCACAAATAAAGAGAACTCAAGCAAAACATGAAATTCTGGAGGTCTGCCCAGTGTTTCTGATTTTACTTATTAAATGCAGCAATGCTTTTGGCAAGCTCCCAAAATCTATGATCTGTGGAAAGCAAGAAAACAATTGAGTTGTAATGTGTGGTTTCTTCCACATGTAAATGGAGTGAAACTTCCTTGATGTGGTCATCATGAAAGTTGCAGAATAACTTGTACTCTGCTCATCACACGATTCAACAAAAAAAGCCTTAAATGAAAACAAACCTGATGTTTTCTGTCACAAGGCTGTATCAAGGTGTAAGCATTCAAAACCAGGTTTGCTGCCCTTCATATGATGCTGTCTGGGTTTTATCGCTGTCTTCATCTCCATTTCCTGTTCCTCTCTAACAAAAATACCCTGGTTCTCCCAAAACAAACTATTTTTAGTAGGTTTTCTAGTGACTACCGTGTGTGTTTCGAAGGGACACAGCTAGCTGAAGTTAGTTGGCCAGGCTGATCTTACCTAACAAGTTCTTGCTATAACCCAAGTCAATAGTCAACGCTGTCTGTGTAGAATACCAAACACCTTACTAAAGGAAATTTTGCTGTGTTTTCAGAATGCCTTTATGCTCTTTATCTAAAGATTCTCCTCCTTTAGGGCTGATTAAAAAGTAGCACAGACAGATCCCAATCCAGACACTCTCTCAAGAACATTCAGGGAGCTGGACCTTCCCTGAGCACATCCACATTTAGTGCTGCTAGTACCTTCTAGAAAGACCTCAAGACCTTCAAAAGATCTGTTTGTCCCAAAGGGCTACCCCAGAGCATGTCAGCTCCCCACAGTCCCAGTTTCACCAGCAGACCATCTCCTGCAGCCCTTGATGGAATGGGACTTGGGGGTCAGACCCCACAGGCCTGGACAGAAAGTGCTCCTCAATGCGTATCTCCCCATCCCAGGGAGCTGGGATAGCTTCAATGGGAAGGAGGGAGAGGAGATAGCTGAGCCCAAGAAACTTACAGCCCCAGGAGGTTTCTGTGAGTGAATCCAAATCCCCTCCAGCCAGATGGGAACTGCAGCTTCATGTCCTCTTTCAAAAGCAAGTTCTTTAACCACAGCGCTATGGGCTGGGTGGGACGGGTGAGGTCTGAATGAAAGGCACCACAGAAAGGGAAAATGTACCCATCCCACTGCCTTGCCTCAAGGGTTTGCCACTTGGATTTGCTGGATGCTGCAAATCCCTTCCTAGGCACCTAATTCTGCCTGCAGCAAACACACCCACACCATGGCTGGGGCTCAGGAGGCTCCTGGATGTCTAAATCTGCTGCTGCATCAGCCCATTCTGATGTCCTTTAGCAGTTGCAGCAGGAAGCACCTTGCTATGCTGCACTACTAGCGCCTATCACTTGCCATTTGTTCCTTCCTCCTCCCAGTTTGCTGAGGCAGGAGATGGGATGATGGGCAAGGACAGCGAGATCTCAAAGAGTGTGCTGGGCTCTGCTCACCACCAACTGGGGAGATGCTCTGTGCAGCATGAGCCTGCGTAGCCCCTGGCCCTGGCAGCCTTCGGCAAGCGTCTTGCTGCCGGCAGCTTGCAAATGAAGGCTGGAATAAGCAGAGCAGCCCCTTTGATCTTCCATTCCTCCTCTCCCCATGCCAGCCTCCTTCTGCTGAGGGAATTCTTGCCTGGTGAGTTCACTGCAGTGACATCGTGAACACCCGCCAGTGGAGCTGATCTGTTATCTCATCATGATGTCATTGAGTGGATCCCACAAACAGGAGCATGATTAGGCAGAAGCAAGTTTGATTACAGGTAATTGGATTTTTCATTAAGACTGATGGAAAAGTAATATACAAACTGCATGTGTATTTATACGGTTGTACTGGGATGGGAGCTTTTCAATATTTTCAGTAAGATCAAGAGATCTGCTAATTACTATACAGTGCTCAAACAAACACCAAGATGCAATTTGGCATCTTAAAACTCAAAGTATGACACTCGAGAGAAACATAAAGCGTGCACTGTTATCTATTAAACTTACAGAGCCCTGTAACAGGGATTACCATTCTCAAGTCACTTGGCACTGGAAAATCACCCATTCTACAGTACAGACAATGTATATCTTTTGATCTTGAAGGTGACATTAAGTCACCCAAATCAGTGGCTCTGAGTGTTGAGTGGGGATTCTTCCCCAAATCCTGTTATCTACTGTGCTTTCTTAGCATGCCTGGCTGACTCAAGGAGTTGTACAGAGAAAAGGGGTAGTGTAGCCCCTTGCCTGGCCACTGCTGTCCTTCCAATGCATGACATTCAAACTGGAAAGACACTTCCCGTGCTAACGCAGAGTGAGACCTGCAGATAAACCCAAGTCATAAAACCAGGCTTATTCCTGTGGCCCTGCTGGAAACAGTGTGCCTCTTTTGTCACATTAGTTAAAATCATTGCACCACTTTGTGAATTGGAATATTTTCAAGTATTCCCACGTAACCACGAATCTAACTTACCTGTGCTCAACAGCAGCAAAACTTTCATTATAGTGTACTCCTCAAAGCTAAGCTGCAAGCGAACAAACTGCAGACTGATCTGGTGCATCCCCTGGCACAGCTCAAACATCGCAGACTGGCGCATCCGCTCCCTGCAAAGAGAAAGAAGCAAAATCCGGAGGATAAATACAGGAAAACACAATGTGCACAGGGCAGCCCACACCTGTGGAACCATGAGACCTGAAAAACAAGCACTGACTGTGCAGAGGTCAGTAAGACAGAACCATGGCTGCAAAGTGCAGGCTTGGTAAGGGAGCTGGGGACTACAGACATGGAGCTGGAGCTCTGCCAGCCCCGAAGGGCTGCCTGGTCCCTCTGCTCCCAGCCTGGCAGAAATACACACTGCCTGTGAGCTTTGGGGGACCTGGGCATTACCTCGCTCAGTTCCTGCACCATCCACAGTGGATGGCTGTGTTCACTTAGCCACCCGGCAGACTGCAGGCAGCATTAACATCCACCCTCCTACAAGGACCAGAAACAAAACTGATGATGTTAATGAAGTGACAAAAATGTTTTAAAATGTGTCTGAACTGTCAGCGTTGAGCTCTGCCCTGGCTGATGGAAATGAGCCTGCTGAAAGGGTTAGAACTGGTGCAACAGGGGAATCTACCCCCACTGCATGCATGTTTTAAATTTTATATATCCCCCATCAGTTGATGTACAGGTAGAAATGGCTTTTGGAAGTGCCTGGTGCAGAGATGGGCTGGGGGAAAGGATGGCCAAGGAGAACTGAGAGCCTCACACCTGCAGCCCTCACCACTCAGGGCAGATAGCCCTGACCCCAGCCCAGCAGTCCCCAAGGCTGCCTGCAGCCCTGGGCAACAGGAAAACTCATGGCAAGGAGCTCCACTGCCTCCATGCACGGCTGGGTTCACAAGCCAGCAGGGCCCTGGGATCAGAGAGCTCCACCGTGCGCAGACATCCTGACTCTCACCCTGAATAACACAGAAACATGACTGGTAGGTCTGCAAAATGAGGAAGTGGTTTAAGAAACATAAAACAGAATGCATGACTTCGTGTTACTGCCTTTATGTCTACTGAGGAGTCTAAAGTTAAGAAACAATTGGGATGACGGCTGCCTCAGCCAGCACTTGTGCATCCTTCTCAAGGAACTTCTATTTTGAAATCTCTGGTTACTATTTTTCCTGGAAAAGCTACAGGTATAGCTCCAGAGATGAAGGTGTAGGAACAACATGGAGAAATTACTTCCCTGTCACTGAAGTTCATGTTAATATACTACACTGGACATCCTATAGGGAATTCCTCATCAAATTGTTGCAGTGGTCTCTTATTCAAAACCTGAAATATTCAAAAATTCTGTATGTTGGTTTGGGTTTTTTTCCCAAAATAATAATGTAAAACAATCTGGACTATATAAGGGCATATATAAGATGACAATCTCATTCATTAATACGTATTTTTGATGTGTAGAGCATAAAATAATGAGGATACATGACTTGTACCCAGTTAACTCTTTCTTTTGCTTTATATACTTGGATACATTTAGCTTCAGACTCTATCTTCTCAGAAGCAGCCACAGGCTAACCCACACTGCCCCAAGTTTCAGGCAGAATTAGGCAGGATTTTGCTATTAGAAAAGCCACTATCCCAAAACACAGCAGCTACAGCAAAGAGTCACTGAGAGCTGCCTGTCTCACTTTAAAACTACAGTATGCATGTGGGTATTTAGACATGGCGCTATAATTGTTCAGTGACTACTTCTTTTCTTCATTATAATTGCTCAACAACAATTGTCTATATTTCTTCAAACATTTTTTCACATAAGTGGGGAATTGGATGAAGTTCAGCTAATTATTTTAACCAAGCAACTGCCTTTTCAAATATACAAATTGGCTGGTGAAAGAGAAGAATCATACTGTGTGCAAACAAAGACTGACATAATCTTCCTGGTGTTTTACTTCACTACTGCCAGCGCAGATTTTATTTCCCTCCTTAATACTAATAAAGCAGACTCCCCATTGTTATATGGCTCTGCACTTTTCCCTGCTCCACCCTCTTCTTGAGACTAAGAACTTCCAGCTTCTCTCTTTTTTCTTTTTTAATTTAATAGTAGTAGTAATGCCATGTGACGTGTATTTATTTTTATTATGCACCATAGACTGCAGGGAAGAAAAGGAGTAGAAGAAAATAGTCTTTGAATGCTTTGGATGGTGACTGAAACACCACTTGGCCCTCTGCTTATGAAGAGCAGCCTCTGCTGCTGGATGCACCCAGGCAGGAGCACACAAGTCCAGTCATGCTCTGCAGAGGACTTACAGATGTCTCGTGCACACTTGATACTGATCACTATGAAAGACTGACCCTGAGCAACTGGGATTGGGTGAAACAAAAGAATTTGCAGAATTAAAAGACATCGGTTGCACATAAACAGGCATTTCATAGAAATCACAGAATGGGTTAGAATAGATCTTAAAGACCACCTAGTTCAAACCCCCTGCTATGGGCAGGGGCACCTTTCACTCAACCAGGCTCCTCAAAGCCCCATCCAACCTGGCCTTGAACATTGAAGATGCTTTTGAAGCTGCTGTGCCCAGGGTCCCACCATCCAAGGCTTGCAGACAACTCAGCACAGCAGCACCTGGATGTCTGCTGGTGTTTGGATGTGCTCTTAGCACAAACAATTGAGTGTGCCAGGGGTGGGGACTCCTTCACATTTGACCACCACATGACTCTGCCTACCTTCCTTTGGGACACCAGCCTAAACCAGCCTGAGGTCTTCCTGCCTGATGGGTTGCTACTGCCCAGAGACAGAATAGCTGCAGGTACCTCAGAGCTGGCCTAGAGATAGCTGGAGAAAAAGACCCTAAAAGACCCCAGAAAGTGATCTCCCTTCCCACTGATCTTGCTTCCCTCACTCCTCCCAAAAGGACCAAAATCAGGTCTAGGATACTGATAATGGTGGCTCCTAACTGGCCTCCCCCAGCAGGCTCAAAAGGATATGTACTGAAGTTTAAAAACAAAGGATTAATAAGTGGTATTTGTACTTAAAAACCAAAAAACACAACAAAGCCATCATTTTAGAGGTGTTTCTCAGGCTTCTAAATGCCATCAGGATTCAAACGAAGAACAGTCAATTATATCCATTATCGCTTTTGCAGGCCAAGGTTAGTTTCTCGAACCTCAGAATATAAGTAGATTCCACCATCTCTGCCTGTGTTTGATGACCACAGGCATGAGCAGCCTCAGGTCTTTCATGCGATACCACAAGCCACACAGCAGAGAAACAAAACTTTCTGAGGTTTTGCCTAAGGTTTCTTACATTTTCACTAAACAATGTGGCAAAATACCCTCTGCAAGAGTGAACCTAAAAGCATCCTGACTCAAAACCTTTAACATTGCATCGCACTTCTTCATTTTATTGTTTCTCTCTTGTGGGATGTTTTATTTGTTTTGCTTTTATACAACTGTCCAAATAGAAGAATTTAAGCATATTTTTTTTTGTCTGTCTTAAACAGTCTTTAATCTACTTACAAATACTGATCTCTAGTCTACCCTCAAGGAAAACTTGATGCCATTGCTTTTAGTGACATAAAATTATACACGGAACTAGTTACTAAGTAGTTTAGTTAACATACAGCAAACCTGTAATTTTAAATCTGTTTCCCTCCTGAAAAATCAATTCAGCTGATTTATTATTCATTTACAAAGTATACCTGTATTAGTTAATTCACAACTCTGCTTAATGTAAAATAAACATGTGGGAATTTACAGTATTCAACTTTGCATTTGATTTTTAATGGACACAGTATAAAATAAAAGGGTACTTAGCTTTTGGAAAATTCAGATGCTGATATTCCAGATAGCCCAACACCACAACAGTAACAACAAAATAGAAGCTCACATATTAGAAAACACAGAGATCATAGAAGTTAGGGCATGTCAACATAACGTGAGGAAAAAGGCAGTTATTTCTTCCATACCAAATGCCTCATCTAAGAATAAATACCATTAAGTCATTGCAAATGCTTTTGCCACTATAGGGAAAAATTAGAACTAAATTCTGTGTTGCCTTCACTCCTGCCCTGTATGTTGAAAGCATAAATGAAATACAAAAAAGGGCAAAACCCAACCAACCAAAACCAGTTCTACCTTGACACAGCGTATAAACTTCTCAACACGGAAAATGGAAAATGTGAAGATCTGGAATATAAGGGCCTGTATCTTTATGGGGACATTTAAGAGGGTAAATACATTTAAGCAATAAAAGGCATGGAGCCAAAGCTCTGAATCTACTGTGTGGATACACATTCAAAAGTGGTGTCATTAGCTCAGTTTAGCTTAATCCTCCGTCACAATAATATGCTTTAAACTTTACACCTTACGTTAATCTATTTTAAGTTCCCCAAGTGTCTCCTTACAGGCTTAATTTAATGCCCAGCTCACATTCTGCCTGACCTTTCCTGCAGCCCTGCGGAGAGGCAGAGCAGCCACACCGGCCCACCCATTCCCCCCAGCTTCTGCTCTGCCCCATTTCCACGTGCTCCCGCACAGCCTTTTGGGCCATGGGTACCTTGTGTTAACTGGTCACTGAGTTGCTCACCACTTCCTCACTGGAACTCTTTTCCCCTCTGGGAAAGGCAAGGTGGGTACCTCTGGTGGCAAAGCCCTCCAAGACGCCTCAACTGCCTCTGTGGGAAGAGGGCTTTTCCCTGCTGTTGGATTTTCTCACAATGAACCACAGCAAATGTTTTCCCAATTGAGAGACTCCCTGGTACTTTCTGAGTTTATCTGTTCTTTCTTCCCACTTCTTGATCTGGGATCTCCCCCTAACTTCATGCAATCTCTATGTCCTCGCCTCTCTCATTTTTGCTACCCTTATTCCCAAACTGACTCCAGATCGCCTATCTTCCTTCCATGGACCAGCTTTGTGGTATGAGCTCAACACCTTAGCCTGCTTCATCCTCAAGACCTACTCATGAAGGGCTGAATATGTGGAAGAGAAAGTGGCAAACCAACCCAGCTCCTCCTCCTCCCCAGCTCTGTGGAAGTAGCCATCCTTTTACACAGGCAAGCAACAAGACAAATGGCTTACACACCCAGCTGAAACAGGACTGATGTCCCAAATTGTCAAGGGATAAGCCACCCACCTACAACAGATGTAGGATTTGAGTAGTCACACTGAGTTGGTTTAAAGAAGCTGTTTAAGACAAGGCATCCCAAATACCAAACCAGTCACATATCTCATTAACACCCTTATGTCACTTCCACAGAAACCAAACAGCCACATCTGAAATTGTGAAACTACAGGCACGCTGCACAGAAACAATTTGTTATGAGTAAGTAACTTATAATTTATGAAGTCATCATAAAGCCTAGTAACGCAAATCTCCTTGTTGAGAATGGAAACTGCAACTCAACTGACCGCAACCAAAACGAGGAACCCATGAATGAAGAAATATTCAGTCCAGAGGAAACTCAGCCCCAAACTAAACCTGACACCATGTTCTATTTACTTTCTCATGGATGCCATTCAAAGACACAGCACAAGGCATCTTCCTAAACTAGAAGTGAACAAACGGCAAGCTGTGAAGGGTGTTTTGAAGTTTCATCAGTACATGTGGCTTGCTAATCCCAAGAAAAACTGGGCATAGGCAACCCCTTTCACAGCACCAAAGAGGAATAAATGTGCAGCTGACTTAGTCCCTTGGCCTCTGCAGGTCAGAAGAGACTTTGGAAAAGACCAAGCAGCATCCACAGCAAAAGTCTGTGGTCAAAGAGATTCTGTGTTTCCTCATTTTACATTTTTCTCCCCACAAGAACTGCCTCCAATTTTATAATTGAAAGCCTTTCCCTTTGCTAGACTAAAACCTGTACCCATCTGAAGCCTGTCTATCAGGGAACTTCAGAAAGCACATTATACTGCAACAAACCCAAAACAAACAAACCAGCCAACACAAAACAACAAGAAAACCTGCCAAAGGCCTGAAGGTCAAAACCTGTTTGGAAGCCTCCAATAGCAAGGTATGCCTTCCATAATGCCAGAAGGGATCAGTCTGAACGTGACACAGAGAAGACTGAAAAATTACCAGCCACTTTTAGGGTAAGGCAGACAAGCTGTGGACGAAGAGGAGGGGAAAGACCAGGGACATGGAATCACAGAGTTCCTTGTTCAGTTGCTCAAACCACCTCATCAGAAAACCTTTTGGGCTGAATTATCTTACCTGCCTAGGAGAGGTTCGCTTGTCTGGAAAACGTTTTGAGGTTCTTGGGGAAAGAAAGAAGCAAACATATTATTGTAACAACAATTTACTCTTTCTTGTGGGAGCATTCTACTTCAACAGCTCTGCCATGAAGAATGGTGGGAACAGAACAACACTGCCTAGCACAAAACTGAATCTATTCTTCCATGCGAAGGGTCAGTCACTGCACTGCTTAGTGTGTGGTGGCACTGGGAAACACTGCGCATCACTCTGCTCAATGGACTGTACCCAGACACCTGTTTCCCATCTTGCAGTCATTATAAACTCAACCAAAGTCAGCAGTACTAGAGCAGCATCATTAAGTTATTGCACTGATCAAAATCCAAGCCAAAACACATGCAGAATTCAGGAAAAATTCAATTATGACCATTCATTCAGCACTTATTTCTTATTCAGCACTTTCTAATCTCTGCTTACTCTGCAAGACACAGCAGAAAGAGACTCAAACATACTCCCTTCAACACACAGCCTTCAACTCTTAAAGCTTTAGAGCCATCTTCCAGGAAGGAAAAAAAAATACCTGTTACCTTGCATCAATGGCAAATGTGAGCAGTCAATCTTGTTGAAATTAATGGCACTGTTGTCATCAGTCTCTGTTGGAGAAATTTGGGTCACACCCATTTTTCCTTTAAGTTGCCAGTAAGCCAGCAGAAATAAATACACCACCTTCAGCACCACCAGCCTCCTCTTCCTCCTACTGGTAAGGCAACACAGGAATTCTTCATCCCTTACTGCTTAGGGAGAGCAATTGTTACCCTATAGTTGGGTAAACTGTCATGGGTAAACACAGAATTAGGGAATTAGGTGTTTTATCCAGGAAACTGCTACCCTAGAGGTAGCACTGCCTCAGATGACTATCCTGCTCCCTATACAAGCTATGGTGGATCTCACCCAGGTTACAATATCATAGTGCCTGACTGCCTGCTCTATCATGCTGCTGGAAAACACTGTCCTTGTACCAGGTCCTGAGAAAAAAACCCAACCGAAACCAAACCCGAAGTGCCATTGTCTCAGGCCCCAGCACAGTTTGGGTTTTCAGCATACTCCTATGTTCCCAGGCCATTTTGGCTGACACTGCAGAACTGCCTGATGCAGCTATTGCTCACGTACATGCTCCTTCATACAGAGACAAGCAGGTGGCAGCAGTCATGTCTTAAAACAAAGCTGCAAGACCTGCCACCAAAGGTACCTTCAGCTCCTCCTGCTGCCCCCAGATCCCTCTGCCCTGTCCCACCTGACTTGAGCCACTACTGACAGTCAGCATTTCTTCTACCTAGAAGCCGGGAAGAAGAACAAACTATATGCCCTGTTAATCTGCCACGGCAGCAAGACCTTGGTACTGCTTCCTACTTTGAAAATAAGGAGGTATGACAGTGAGATTCTCCCGCATCAGCAAAATTGGCTCAAGGGTCCTGGAGACGCACCCTGCTGCTGCTCCTGCAAGGAGTCTGACATGCAACAGGAGAAAGCTGCTCCCTGCAAGGAAGTGCAGTATGCAAAGGATTTACTGCTCTGTAAGCTGCTAAACAAGAAGTACTTCAGTAACCATCTCCCCCCACCAGCCCTGCCACAAGAGCAGGTAAACCCACCATTACCAGAGTAAAATATTTAACCCCACAAGCTTCTTTCCAGGTGACTGGGATGCTGCAGATGGTGCACAACTGGGAATACTGGCACTACAGCTGTGACCTTGGCAGAGAAGGTGCTAAACCTGGGGCAAAACTGGGATTAGACTGAGGACCACTGATGCTGACCACTGACAATCGGAAAAGGAAGGTCATTTTGCATTAAAACATATCCAGAGACATAGCTGATATTCTGTGGGCTTTTAGCCCCCCAGGCATACAAACATGGCAATTGTAGTCAATTCTCAAAACCAGTTTTCTCACAAGAAAGTCCTCTTGGTGATTCTAGAGAATTTAATCCTAGGCAACTGGCACTAAGAAATTCTGAGCTGCTTTAAAGTTTCAGCTAAGCGTCATCCAGTTATATGCCTATCAACAAAGGAACTGGCAACAGCTCGTGGATAATGATTGCCAAAGGAGAGTTTCAGCTCCCAATCAGTAACAGAGAACTTGGGCTAAAATGCAACTTCATAATCAACCAGTTATGTAACTCTAAAATCCCAAGCACATCGATAGCAAAAAAATCCCAAGTATCTGCTGGAATTAACAGTTAATTATGCAGTTAGCAGAATGCTGATACCAAATACTCTCTTTTGGTTTGCATTTGCATTTCAAAGGAGACAAATCACAGTTTAAATGAGAAAATACATAATTATGCCTTTACCAGAACGCTTTTTTCAACACCATATTCAGTAATAACTGATGATAACATACACATGGTAAGAACTACTCTTTTGAAGTTCATCACAGAAAGGTATCACAAGCCAGAAAAGGTGCCCATTAGGTATCGTTTCATACATCCATTACGCCAGGCCTCCTTGTCACTTGCAGTGGTTCATCAGCAAAATTACTGCTATATTCTACGTGCGGCAGCAATTCTTCTCTCGTGCCAATGATGCACCAGAAACCAAGACTTTGCTCATGCTGTCATGCAAAACCCGGCATTTTCTGGAAGCCATCTGAGGCATGCTTTCCTCTCATATCACTTTAGAGAAACTACTTCCTAATTTTTCTCTTTTTCATATTTAACTTTATAAGGGAAGCAGCAAAAGGAAGCACTAAGGCATTTGGAGATGCCACCAAACAGCTCACTGATGTGCAGAAAGACTGAAGCTGCACCACTATTCAGACAGACACTTGAAAGGAAAAATCCTCTTCTCTAACCTACCCCTTCCTGCCAAAGACCTTGAAAGAAGTGAAAAGACACCCTCCTCAAAGGTTTGTGGATGTCCCAAAGTCATGCTGAGACAATACTAAGAGAGCATAATTATGCCAAGTTCAATGTAAAAATCATTGGGCAAGTCTTCATGCTGACATCATAAAAACCAAGTGAAACACATCACAAGCTGGAAACCTGTCAGAACATCCACTGGGCCAACAGATGATCTAGATGAAACAGAAGTTTTTGAGAAAGATCAGGCCATAGAAGAAAAGTTAAATAAAATCTCTGCATCACTGTTCTCTGCAAGGGAGTCCAGGAAGGCTCTGCACCAGAGCCTCTCTTTTCAGCAAGGGAGTGCGAGAACTAGTTTCAGATGAAAGTGTGAGTAGAAGAGGGTTTAGAAAGAAAGAAAAAAAAACACAGTAAAATGAATAGTAATAAATCACTAAGACCAGATGGCATCCATCCATGAGCTATAAAATAACTTAAACATGGAATTGCTGAACTACTAAGTGCAACGTGCAGCTTACTGCTTAAATTGCCCTTATAAAAGGCATGGAAGGTGGCAAACGTGACTGATTTCTTAAAATGTGTCTGGCACTGGGGAGGGAGCACTCAAGGGACCAGAGTTTAGTAAGTCTCCCTCCTACATCTAGCAAAATGATTGAAAGAGGAACATTAATAGATAAATACTCTGCTAAGGGAAGAAAGCCTCTTTGGCTAAGAGAGGTCATGTGGGTGTTGAAACTAGATGATCTTTAAGGTCACTTTCAACCGAAACCATTGTATGATTTTATGTCTTATGAATCTGTAAAAGAACTCTGACAATACCATTTGAGCTCTGGTCGACAGAGGCAACATCTGTATGACAGAAATGCTTTTTACATGCCAGGTCTAGCTGCATCCCACGGCCATATGGGGTGAGACCTAAGCAAACACCAACTCTCAACTCTTTCTCTCCTCTGCCCTGGTTTCCACACAAAGGAAACTGGGGCATGCAACTTGGGTACATGCTCTAATCCCATCTGTTGGTGTGCCAGCATGCGTAATTACTGGTCCAGGACCTCCTGCACACTGCACTTTGCATCAGGAGATAGGCAGTCATGCAATCACAGCAAAGTTGGTTGTTAAAACTATTAAAAAGATCTCCTGAAAGCTCTTAAAGAGAGTTTAGGGATAAGGAGGCTGGCTCTCCATGGATTATTAGCAGCTTAAAAATAGGAGACCGAGGGTAATAATAAATGGGCATCTCTCTCAAGTAGTGGATGCTACTTGGGAAGTCTTTCAGAGCTCTGTTCTAGGGCCTCAGCTGAAAACTGTACTCATACATCACCTGAAAAAAATCAGATCCATGGAAGTGACAGAGCTTTCTGATAACTCCAGATGATGAAATCAAGAACTGTCTGTGAAAAACGGCTGAAAAAAGCTTGCAAAATTGTGTGGCTGGCTGACAGAATGGAAGGTAAAAATCAGTAACTGCAATCCGTGCAGACAGTATGATCATCTTTCACCATATATACAAAATAACTGGGGCTCTAAGTGAACAAACATCAACCGAGGGACCTAAGTGTAATTGGAAGAGGTTTTGGGGGCTTCTGTCTTTTGAAAATTCTTGCTCAGTGTTTATTAATGGTCAACAAAAGCAAAAGGTGAGAGACGACTTGCAAGCTACTGCATAAATCCACTGCGCTTTGAAAACAGCGTGTCAGTTTGGTTTCCTCCTCAAACCAGCGCAGTGGCCTAGCAAAATCATGGAGGGAGAAGATGAGGATGGCCAGGGGTAGCAAACAACTGACAAGGGCAGAATGAACTGACTAGCCAAATCTTCAGCCCCTAGAAGAAATGACGGGACTTGACAGAGATCTGTAAGTGATAAATGGCATACAGAGGATGAAAAGGAATATATCCACTATTACTACAAACACAAAATGAAGTGGCACTCCATTAAATTATCAGCTACCTGCTTTAGAAGCATCTCCAACAAACAAATACACATAATTAAATTGCAGAGGAGACTGCCATGGAACATTTTTTATGTCAAGATTATATATGTATTCAAAAAAGTATCAAGCAAACTCATAGAAGAAAGATATAGAGGATTTATTAAGCACAACTGTCTGAATGCAATCTCCCATTTAGAATCACTGAATCACTGACTGCTGCAACAGGCAAATGAAGAAGTATCATTTTTACCCTTGTCCTGATCTTATGCCTTCTTTTTAGCTGACCAGTTTAAAGAATAAGAAACTAGGCTAGACAGAACTTCCTTCTGACAAGTTCACATTCTTATTGATCTCCTTAAAACTACTTTATCTCCTGTTTTCCTTTCAGTTTCACAATTTTAACAAAAGCAACTGACACATTCAAGACGTGTTTAGAGATAAAGGCATCAACAGGCAGAGCCCTTAGAAATTTAGGTGAAGAAGTTGAATCTATTGCTTTGCCCAACCACTGACCTGTTTACAAACAAAAAAAGCAAGTAAGGTTTGGAAAAAGCTAACTGAAGGATATAACAGCTATTACGTACAGATATGACAGTAGTTCATCAAAATTCCCTTCTGTGCCTGCACTCTTTTGGGCTGGGTACATAACAAAATCCTTCCATATACTTCTCTGAATGGAAACTTAGCTGCACTTTATCAAAAAGTAAATAATAGTAACAAGTATATAAAAGATTTATTGATAATGATACCCACTTCTCACCATGTTGACAGTTTAGATTGCATGATACAGTGCTCCTCTTCAAAGTAATATATACAAGCAAAAATCATGCAGGGAGGAATATCAAGGCGTGCTTGCTGACCTTTTAACAAGATAAGCGACCACAAACACAATTTATCAGTAAAGAATGAACACTGACAACTCTCACCAACAATCACTGCTGCAATATTAATTAAAATGAGGGATTTGGAGACTGCCAGATGAAAGAGATTGCAAAATGAACCTAAATTTAAACACTGCAGAATTAACAGGTTGCAAAAGAAACCAAAAGGGTTAACAGCCATCATCCAGCAAAATATAAAGGGGAGAAAAGTAATCTTTTAAACAATGAAAGAAGTTACTTATTGGCTTTATTATGACTCACAGAGGTTCTAAGCAATCATCACCCCCAACCCTGGTGTACATAAGGTTAAAAAAACCCCAAAACCTGCCATTCCTAAATATTCAGCTTATTTTATTACATTTATCTTCCTGTTGTTACCATAGAAATCAGAATACCGGGAAGACTTACAGGCTTCTGCACCGAAAGGGCACAGAGAAGCAGCTGCATCCTTTCTCTGCCCTACACAACACCAAATCCTAATGGTCCCAGCTTCCACAATCTATTACGAGATTATATTAGGAATATAATGAAAAGACAATGAACATGCTATTTGCAAATAAAATACAGGTAATTAATAAATGCGGATTTTAAATAAAATCTTAGCTACTCAGCTGAGCCACCTCTTAATTCTTAGTTTAATTTTATGACTTTCCTCAGTGCTACGAAATCCTTTGTCTATTCTCATCCCATGACACTGCTGGCACTGAAACTTCACAGAAATTCCCATGTACTGAAGCTGTTTTGCACCTCTATCTCATTTGCTCTACATCAACTTTGTCATTTGAAATATGTGTTCTCTGGTTTTCCTCTATTGCTTACATCAACCACTGCCACCTTCTAAATTATAAAACTTCACACTTGGGGCACTTACCAAAGGCATTGCATGGAAGCTCCTTGCAAGAGTACATTTTTATTTTACTGAAAATTACATCTTGCACTTTAAAGGAAGGATTATCATTAATTTGTAGCAACCTTTGTTAGTTTGTTAAACTACATTATGTACATAGTATTATTGGGTTATTTAGAAATATCTGGAGTAGACGATTGAATTTTATAATGAAAATGCCATCCATGCTGCACTACAAATTAGAAAGGGCAATAATGAGAGGACAGCTCCTTCATAATTCAAAATCCATAGCCTGAAGCTTTGCCTTATCAGTCAAAAGCACCAACTGGCATATTCTGCACTTCATATTTTGTACAAAATATTCAATAAACTGCAGCATCCATTGAAACCTTTTTACTGTAAGGACTGAGCTGCATATGATGTCATACAATGATTTTAAAGATGGAAAAAAGACACAACTGATCCAAACTCTTGTGAAAACTGTCCCAGTTTATAGACTCACTTTTTCAAGCTCACTTTAATAATTTTGGGTACCTCATGCAATGCCTTCTGCTGTTTTTATCAGGCAAACCCTCAAGTCCTTGACTAGCATAACAATCTCTGTAAAAATTCTATGACAGTTAGAAGAAAGTACAACAGCCAGGAAACTCAGAACCTGAACTTGTGCACCTGTGATTTATTCATTATGCTGCAGATGACAAACCAAGAGAAATCAAAGGAACAAGAAAACACAGCACATTAGGCACTGGGTGCATTTGCAAAATACTGTTGAAATATTGATGCTGCACTTCAATGTACTAAAGTGTCTCAACATGGTGTCTGAGCATTACTGAACTCTTTCAGCATCCCACATCATTGCTATTTTACAGCTAGATAAGGCTGGAATGTTAAATAAGATAATTCGGGTAAATTGCCTAAAAATAGTAAGCAATTTTGGAATTTGAGCCTCTTCTTCAGAAGTCCCCAAGGATTTAGAAGTCTACGAAAAGACCATGTAAAACCTACAATCAAAGGGAAAATCAAGACCTGCAGGGGACCTCCAGTGTCGGGCTGGCACTGTTTTCTTTATGCCAGCAGAAGCCAATTGCATGCCTAAGAGGATGCCTGATTTTTAATAGCGGTCAGCAATGCCATCAGCTGGGTTTCTGCCTTATGGGGAGACGAAAAGCCACCGTTCCTCTTCCTTAGGGGAAGGGAGGGATAAGAAAGGCAGTTTGCCACAAGGGATGCAGTTTCTGGCTTCCAGCTGGGAGAGGGATTTGTGCTGTGAGCACAAGCTGTGACCACAAAAGCAGCCCATGTCCCACCGCTCCTGCTGGTTTCCCATGTTGGGGGAGCAAGGATCCCTGTCACACTGTGCCTTGGCTCCTGCTGGGTTTCTGTTGGCAGTGCTGCACTCGTAAATGCTTTTTATCCCTTCCTGAGCCTCTGAAAGGTTGCCAGCTGATGCCCTGACTTAATGTATGGGTGGAAGCAGAGACCTGGGAAGTTGCCACCACTAGCCAGCAGGCCAGGAACTGCCTGAGCCTGTCACAGAAATATGAGCAAGGAGGAGCATCCCTCGCCTTCCTCTGGGATTTAGGCACCAGACTTCTGCACTACAAACACATGAACTCCTAGTACTGAAAGACTCAGATAATCAGATTTTTTTCTACGACCAAAACTGTCATGCTGCCCCAAAATGTTGTGTACTTCCCCTTCAAAAGGACAGAGCCAGAGAGCCATTTTAGCTACTGGTTCAATTAGTAATTCATCTACTAAGGGAGAGACCAGAGAAATTTGAAATTACCTTCCCTACCTTCCTGGACCATGTCTTGAAAGTCACGTTTTAGGCTGTTCCCTGCAGCAAACAGTTAATTTTGCACAGCTTCAAACAGAATCCCTGAAAATAAGCTAGCGTTAAAAAACATTGTGTTTTGCTACGTCCCTTACTTTGTTTTTGCACCTATTCCAAGCAGTACCACTCAAGTTTCCTGCTTTCAATCCTGTGTAATTTTACCAATTTAATGCTCTGGACTTAAATTGTCCATGTGTGCGCCTACCTCAGGTTCAATTAGATTAGAAAATTTCAGCTGAAGTGTTTGGTTAAGTCTGAAGAGAAATTTTCTCCCTCCCTCGAGTTAAATAAACAACAGCCATAGCCATTTTTTATTGTGGGATTTCTGTTACTTTGCTGTAGCAACCTGAAATGTCTCTGAGCTTAGGTCTTGAATCAGGGATAGTCTTTTGCCATGTCTTAAGGAAATCTTCCCCATTAATATCTTTCTGTTCTCCCAAATGCTCAGATCCATTCAAGGGAATGCTTCCTCACCAGCCAAAAATGAAGCAAAGATCCAACTATCTTACTGCATAATCCTGCATCATCGCTACAACTCAACCAACCTGACCAAAGGAGTCACATGGGAAAAATATAACAGGATAACATAACTTTTAAGTTTGATTATGGATACAGTCTTCAAAGCACATACCCAAAGGTCTCAAACTACGATTTCACAGAGAACCTTAATTTTGGGATTTTGCAATTTCTCGGATTTGAGCTTGCAGCCTTAAGAACATCATTGCAACATCTTTTCAGTGTAATTACATATGCAACAGTTGTCCTTAAGAGTGTTTACCTGCAACAGGAATTATGTGGTGTCACATATATGACAGTCTTTTAAGGATTTACTGTGGATTAAAACTAAAGCTGTATATTCAGAATATTAGTTTTGATTTCAACTACTATGCCACAAAAGAAATAGATTAAAAACACTCACATACTGTAACTTAAGCAAACACAACACACAATACACTGGCCCATTCCAGCTATTCTTTTCAAGCTGTTTTTAGGCATTTCAGTAGCAGGCTGAGTAGCCATTTTCTAATCTCTCAGATCTTATCTTTGCATTTATTTAAGCCCACTTAAAGCAGTGGAATATACACATGATCCAAAAAGACCAACAGCCCACTTAATTAGGTATCTGGGGAGATTCAGGCCTGGTATTAGGAAGAAATTCTTTATTGTGAGTGTGTGGAGACACTGGCACAGGGTGTCCAGAGAAGCTGTGTCTGCCCCATCCCTGGCAGTGTTCAAGGCCAGGCTGGATGGAGCTTTGAGCAACCTGCTCTAGTGGAAGGTGTCCTTGGCCATGGCAGAGGGCTGGAACCAGATGAGCTTTAAGGTCCTTTCCAACCCAAATAGTTCTGCAGGCAGGTCTGCTTTGCCCAGTCAAGGCTTGGACATTTTCAACCACAGAGATTCTAGGATCTTTCTGGACACCTGCTTTGCTATTTCTCCTTCTCATTATAAAATTTCTGCTGCTGCCCAGGAGGTAGATTTTTGTCCCATACACATGACTGCAGCCTCTCATCCTGCCACTGACACCTCCATGAAGTCTGACTCTGTTTTTTCCACAACTACTCATCAGGAAGCTGAAAGCTACAATTAAATCCCCACTGCACCCAGCACTGTCTTCTCCTGACTTGAGCCCAGCTCCCTCTCTGTCCCAGCCAGACCCTGACTACCCTGGCCAACCTCCATGGGTCTCTGTAAGTTTCTCAATAACTTTCCTGTGCTGGGGAGCCTAAAACCTGGACTCCAAACGAAGTCTCACAACTACAACCCTGACTGGCAATGTGAGAAACTTGGAACAGGCTTCTGCTACCTTTGGTAGCTCTGCAATGAGTACATTCTCGATGTGTAACTAAGTACAAGAGCAGGCCACTATCTTACATACATATCTGGTTTTGGATGTTTTTATTTCACACTCCTTTTCCTGACTTGATCCCGACCTCAATCTCAGTATAATTCTGCAGGCACCCACCTCCAAGGCTTGCAGCAAAAACCTCACAATTGATCTCAACTTCTGGAAGTTCTAGCTGCAGGATCACAAACGCTAGCAATGCACATACACTTTTATTTGCAAGTGGGATTGATTTCCCTGTCCAATATATTTTGACCCCTGACTGACTATCTTCAGATGAAGGAAAGCTGCTTCTGTGTTTGAACTTTTAGTCTACGTTTCCCCAGGAGAACAGAACTCTTTGAAGTTCACATTTTCACTTAGCTTTAGCTACAGATACTTTTGCTGTTATGATCTCTAATGTCCAAGTCACAGTGGAGGTGCTTTCAACAAGGAAAACGGCTGACACTACATTTTCAACCACATGCAGTGAATCTCCTCTTAAAATAAAACAAAAAAGCACCAAACCAAATGACCCTCCTTTGATATTGCTCACTGCTTTAGGACCTATCTCATATACATTAATTATTTAGGAATTACTAAATCTAACAAAGACTATGAAGATGAATGGTGACAAAACATCTTCTCCAAGAAAAACATTTCAGACTGCTTCAGGAGACTGAGCAATAAGTTATTTTTTGTTTGTTCTTTTTTTATTATTTTCGTGTTTAATTTCAAGAGCGTACATACACCCATGATCATGTCTCATTTTTACCTTTAGAAAACAAACAAACAAACAAAAAGCTTCTGGAATAAGCACAGGACATGACCCCAGTTTGACTGCCTGTGTAGTGTCTTAAGTTTTGACTTTACTGTCTTGGAATAAACACCAGGGGAATGGAACAGAAATTAAATTATACTCATCAAAAGCAAGGCACTAAAACGCAAACTTAAAATAGGGAGGAACACATACTCAGAAGGAATGATTCCTCGGTTGAGCCCTTTTTTCTGAATGCATCATAAAAGAAGTTATATTTCATTACTGAAAAAACATTTTGGCTTCTTTCATGATTACAAAGAAGGGTAATTAAGATTGTCAAGAAAACACATTGAACAGCTGCATATTGTTAACAAAAGCACCATTATAAGACTGCTCTGAATAAAACTGGTAATTTAAACATTCACATTTCCTAGAAGTTAGATATTTTTCCAAGCTCCAGTAGATACCAAAAAACATCAGGATTTTTTTTCCTACAAATCCTGGTCACGTATCACTCATATTTTAAGCAATCAGAATGGTCCTAATCTGAAGTCACATCCACATATACAAGGCGAAGAAGATGGCAATATCAAAGCTCTGTCAATTGAAAACTGAGTCAAAAAATTAAGCTACTTTGAGCCCGAATAGGGCTTAAATTTTCTTAGAAAAAATTAGCTGAAATTTTCTTAGACAGCAGCTATGCCTGAAAACCAAATAAAGACAGAGTAATCCTTCCAGCTTGCACTGAAAAGGACCATAAAGGAATACTTACTCATCGAAGATCAGGTCTGGAGCAAAATAGAGGAACTGGCTGTTTGTATGTTTGTATGATCTCCAACTCAAGGCAAACGATGACAGACACATCCATGAATACTGAATTAAAGTAATTTGGTCCTCGAGAGGCAAATTTCTAAATCCTAGGAATCAAACCAGAAAATACTCATGAACTACGCTGCACTCTACAAGGGTTGGACCAACCAGCACTGAGTACATTACTGATTATTTTTCTAGCATTGATGAACAAGAGCAACACTCCCACACAAGGTATACTTCTGAAAGAAACGCAGCCATAATTTTTCATACCAGTGACAAAACATGTTTTCTTGGCTATTATTCAGAATGAAAGTTTGTAAAATACTGATCACAGACATATGAAGCAAAAGTGACATAAACAACAAAAACCTTGAACAATCTTCTCTTACATGCTCATCTCGCACACCCCTATAAACACTCACAGCCCACAGATTAAAGATGCAATTTCTCAAGCAAACAGTTCATCAAGTGAAAAGAAACAGTGAAGAGAAGTTTTACAAATGCCTTGTGGTGTTACCTGGAAGTATCTTTGCCCACTTCACCACCTGAATCATCTGCTTGCCGGCCAGGCGGTTTAAGGTGGAAAGCAGGTACTCTGCTGTGTCTGGTTTCGAACTGTCATATCCTGCGTACACGATCTCCGGTTCAATGCTTTCAAGGATCTTAACAGGAGAGGGAGTAAGTGCTGGTGAGATAGCAGACATGTGAGGGACAAGTGCTGTGTTTACAGAGGGCTCAGTCACGGGTGCGATGTACGTCGTGCCTTCCTCGGGGCTCTGGGGTGGTGGCTGCTGCCGCTGCTGTGGCTGCTCCTCATGCATCCCTTTCAATTTCCCCAACTTTTTGGACTTCCGAGCTGTGGAGATGAAGAGCACAAGAGCCCCGTCGGTACAGAAAGGTGGCATAACCCTGGCTTATAGAAAATGGAAGCAGCAGGATCACCTCAAAGTTCCCAGGGAAATGGGTAGAGGACCTTAAGAAGTACCTCCCTGCCTGCAGCATTGTTACACTCAAAAAAGGACCAAAAGACACATGTAAGCTCATTTTCATTGCTTTACTGGATGTTTCTGTAAAGTGACAAAATGTCAGTATCAGTCTTCGTACAGACATATATAGAACAACCTAGTCAACATGGTCAGAATCACTTTTCATCTACAAGTGTAAATTCGTATTCTCCATTGCATGTGGTCTTCAAAAGAAATCTCCTTGGCAATGCCTAAAATTAGGAGACCTGGAGTCCTCTTAAGCTTTGAGTCCTATTGCCCACCACGGCAGCTTCTCAATGCAGTTAGTTCATTTTGAACAGCTTAAGCCAGTTGAATCCCTTTGCTTTTGCTGCTTTGATACTTCCATAAGAGGTTTATCCCTTTCTCTTGAATAGTTCTGAAGTAACACCAGAAATATTTACCCAGTTGAAAAAACACTGAGCCTTGTGTAACACCTTCCTCATGGCTATCAACATTTCTCTAATGATTTCCCTTCCCTTTTGCTTTCCTTTTTTTTAATGCTACCCTTCCCACTTTACTAGAAGACAGTACTGCTATCATGCTTCCTCTCTTTGCAGAGATGCCAGCCATTCTCTGTGGGTTGCTTTCCCAACTTTTTAATGTGAAACACAGGTATGTAAGCAGGGAGAAAGCCCTGCTCCCACCCCAGCAAAATGATCTTGTAGCATGAGGAAAGAATGGGAAATAAAAAGCAAGACAAGTAAGTAAAAGAAAAAAAACAAACAAAACCAAACCACACGAAAAGATCCGAGCCAAAAGCTCATCACCCCCCTTTCATGACAGGATAAACTAAATAAAATAATCAATAAATCAGTAGATAATGAACTAGATCTAAATGTTTGCAGCTCTTTCAGAGTAACTTCTCTCATAGTCGTTCTTACCTAGCTATACACAGCTAAAACCCTTGCCTGGACTTTTATCTTCCTGTCCTTTGATTATTGCAACATCCCTTTTACTGGCATCAGTAAATACAAGTCTATCTCACTCCTACTTCAAACACTAATGAAAACACCCTCCTTAGTCCATGCCATGTCCCAAGTCTATTTCCTTCAGTTTTTTGTTTTTTTTTTTTTTTTCCCTTGCCTTCAATTCCCCTCCCTATCTTTCCCTAAATATAGCACCTTTTCTGCAATTTCAGGATCCTTCCTGGCCATCCTCCACCTCATCCCTCTCCTCCATTATCGAAATGTTCACTTCTACTGCTGTGGAAGTGCCACTACCACCTGAGAAGTTTTCAAAGCTTGCTCTATGTGCTTCTTCCTTATTACAGTGCAGAAAACTCCTCACAAAGATCCACAGAACTACCTCATTACTCCTCTACAGACTCCTTAAATCTCATGGCGTTAAGAAAACCTTCCTCAACAGTGGAGCTGCTGTTGCCCTGTGACCATTGCTGGTGACAGCAGCCATTAGTATTAGTGTTCGACCGTTTCCTTGAAACTGGGGCTGCCTGCCGAGAGTCAGAAGCTGTGACTGAGCTCCCAACTCCTGCAAGGCAGGATACAGATGCCCAGAGTCCAGGACAATGCACGCCCAAGTGCAACAATAGCCTACTGTTTTCAACATTTCCTTGCTGGGACAGCACCTTGAACTCAGGAGCTGGCTCATCCCAAGATCCGAAAGAAACGCTTATTTGTTAGGGTAAACATGGGATATTGTTATAGAAAACAGTGATGTTACCACTCATAAACAAGATCCTGAAGATCCTGCCTATGGAGCCTCCTTGACTATCATCTTCAAAACCTAAACAGAACCCATTACTACTGCATCATATACAGCACTGAGCAACAAGTGCAAAATCAAAACATTGGTTTGGTGTTATTTCCATCACATGACGAAATAAGGACCTTCCTGGCTGTTTTCCGCATCAGCGTCACTCAGGTGATCTACAGAGAAGTTCAGAGATCTTTGTGTAACTTTCATCATTTTTCCTTTAGAGATCTGGACACCATTTCATTAATTCACCTACAGCATGTATGTCTGCTTTCAACAACTTCTTAATTTCTCTATTCCTGCAAATGTATGGACCAAGTGAGGCAGGTTGAGTTTTTTAATAAAAGGATTAGATATACAAATAAAAATGTGCCAGTCCTAACAAAAATTTAGTTTAAAATTCTGCTGTTCAAAGATACACAGGTACTTAAAAAAACTTCCTAATTACCTGAAGCATTAGCACAGACTATATAGGAAAACACAGGAATTGCTGTTACAAGAAAGAAACAAGAGATATATCTGTCAGGAAAGGTTTCACTGCGGCTGGTTTTGTCTTAAGAGACAGGGCAGATGAGAAGACCCTTATAAAAGTCCCTTCCAATCCTATTTCTTACTTTCCTATTATGAACTCTTACAAAAAGCTCATTCAAACAATGAAACACAACTGAAGGACTTTTCATCCTCTGTGCATCAGGTTACACGGATGCTGACATCCATTCTTCAGGATGCAACTTCTGCTCCTAGTACCCAAAAAGCCATTTTACAAAGTAGCAGCTGATCAGACATTTTGTTAAATGAGCTTTTCCCTTGCTCTGCAAAATGAAATGGGGGGAGTTACAGGCAAAGCAGACAACTCTGACAAATTTAATCCTGAAAAGTAAGTGAAAATGCTGTTGTTCCCCATTTGGTGCAGCTGCACCTACATGATGACATCCTCATGAAATCACTGTAAGCATTAAATATAGTTTGCTCTTATCTTATAAAGGCAAAGCTAAACTTACACATTTGCCAACAGAATAAATCCCAAAAGCAAAGCAAGGATAGCCAAGTTCAGCAGAATACCTGATGACGAGTCAACAAAGCTATTGGCCACTGAAAAGAGAGTTTAAAAATAAGCCTGAAGGAGTGGACAGAGATTAGTGTTTGCTGTTATTATTCACTAAGTTTTATCAGGCACTGTTTTCCGTTATCAAAACAGGACTAAAAATAAGCAACTTTACATATCTTCCATGTTTGCAGAAGCAAAAAAAAAAAAAAAAGAAAAAAGGCATTCTCACCATAAATACATCAGAATAAGAAATGTATTGGCTCACCAACTCCATCAAGTATCCAGCAACACAGATAACTGATTATATATTTATTAAGACATAATTTTGGATGTTCTATTCTCTAAGAGTTTTTCATTAGAAGAAAAGAGAAGTAACATTCTTCCATGTATAATACTGGCATAAAAACGTGTTTTAGTTTAATTTTCTTCCATTATAATGCCTTTAAAATGAAGCTGAGAAAAACATTACTGCTTGACAGTCATGTTTACAGTGAAGAAAACTGTATTTTTCATTTGGCTTCATGCCAGTGCTGTAGCTCAACTGGTTTGGTAACTCCCACAGAAACCAACAACTACAGATTAAATACCAACTCTGAGCAGTACTTTCTCTGAGGCGGTCTTTTGAAGCTGTTTTTCACATTTGCTCTCTAACTCCAATACCAACTATAAAACTAACAAAGCCACCTCTGAATCAGCAGGTAAAAGCCATGCTCACAAGGTCTGCCATGTAAAAACATTTAGGAAATCACAAACTCATCACAGAGACCAGGGATGGGGCATGCATGGGGGCATTTCATGTGGCAAAGTTAAAATTTGAAGCCTATTTGGGGTTGAGTCAAGCCTCTCATCCAATGGCTGCAGAGCCACTGGCATATCTCTAATTGCAGGACTTCTTGCCCTCCAGTGCAGTGTTACTGCACTCAGGATTTTATGTTATAATCCTTGGATTTTTAAATCACCTGAGACAGAGTAGAAGTTGAAGAAAAACAGTACAAGATACACTGCAGATATACTTGAGGTTAAGACTTCAAATATCTGACACTGCTTTTGCTAAGTATTTTAGAAGGACTTGTACGCTGCAATAGAAATAATGAAAAATAAGGATAAGCATCTGAAAAGTCACATGAAGTTGGACTTTTAAAAAGCATGCCCACCAGACCTCCTCTGTAGCTCTAACAATGAATTACAATATAACAGAGGAATCAATAAGCTGCAAGTCTGACCATAGATAGCAGTCCCTGTTCCTCCGGAAGCAATAGGCAGAGTTTCACCTGGATTTAATATGAGCAGACCGTGTCCAACATGTTCAAAGAAAAGCCTGCAAATTCTGCAAAATCACATGCTGTTCCATGCGCTTGAAAGACCTCAACAAGGGCCACGCGCAAATACCACCTTGCTTGTTACCACCCCCAATGCCAGTCCCACCTGCCTAGAAAAGGGCAACAGTATGGCTGCAGAGGCACTACAGAAGGCTGAGATGCCATATTAAAACCAGTTTAACAGTCTTGGGCACTATTAAGACCGTAAGGCAAAACAGTATCTTTTCCCATTTACTACAGCCTTATGATCTACCAAAAAAGAAGAGACAACCATCTGAAAACAGGTATTGTCAGGAAACTGGGGTGAATTCAGATTTGAAACCTGGTTGCTTAGTATTGTCCCTTCATCTGTAAGGACTCCTGCCACAAAACTGAAACAGGGAGGTCTGTGCTTTCAGGATCAGAAGTTTCTGCGCCATCTGTAAAACACTGAATAGGCTTCTGCCCATCTGCAACTCCAGGTCAAATGACAGGGCATTAATGGGATATGACCCTATTGTAAATTGTTTTCTGAATACAAATTAATGTGAACACCACCTACAAATCTATGTCATTCCCGATTTTTAAAGGTTACGTTTCAGGTTTTACGGCAGTTACAAGACAGGTAAGCTACTATACTCTCGTTTTTAAAATACCATAGTAAACTTACACATGCTGCACAAATTGGGCCTAGATGGAGCTAATCTATAATCCTTTTGTACCCAGGGAATATACACAAAGTAAGTTATGGACTCCACGGGGCCACACATCTGATAACTGTTTTTCATAGGATCAAAATGAATAGTTCTCATCAACACTACTGTTAAAAAGACTGGATCCCAAACTGACAAAGAACAAAATGTTATCAACAGTAGATAAGGGAACCCATAAATATTATGATTTAACTCAGCAATTTTATAACAGAGTAATATCTTGTTTGCAGGGTTGCATCAGTGTTCAAATTTAGCAAATGAACAATCTAAAATGCTCTGCAAAAACATGCTGGCATACAATGCTCTAAAGTGAAATCTGAAGTTTAGAAAATTATCTGTAGTTCTATGTAGAGTGAATTACATCACTTGCAGTGAAAATCCTCTGGAATCAGGGCTGGGTTTATTTCTTAGAATATTCAAAATGTACTGCCTATCAAAAAACAGTTATTATTTCTATAGCTAAAGACATAACACAGACGACTAAGAGCTTTATTCATCACATATGTAATGCTCTGCCACAGCCAGGACCAAACTAACCCTGACCTGATAGATCTTTATTCTACCCATGTTGCAGGACATAGTTGAATCAGTAAGTGATACCACAAGTGCATTTGGAAGAACATATGCTGCCTTTGTATAAAGCAGAAAACATCAGTGGAAGGAAGGGGAAACCAAAATGGACACAGCATAGAACACAAAAGCAATGGAGGTTTAAACACAGAGGTAAAGAAGAAGAGAAAGCAGCAATTTGAGTTAATACACATAAAAGACAAAAGGGGGGGGGTGTGGGAAAATCATGATAAGCACTTCAAATAAGGCATAATTTGGCTTTCCCACACACCCCTCTTTTGCTGCCTGCCTCTCTCCAAAAGCAACCTACGGCACCTTGCTGCACCAGAATCACCAAAGAATCAAGCTGCCAATTCTCCCCTTGAGGCAACTGTCCCAGCCTTTGGTTAGACTCTCCTCCGAGCCCTCAACAAGCATACACATTTTGTCACTTGCTTCCACTTTTGTACAGATAAATGCTCCATCAAAATGCCACTTTTTCCTCCCCTAAAGCTTTTCATCATGTTTGACTGGTGCCTTTGCCTCACTTTCTTCAGTGAGCTGACATCTGTTCTCATTAGCTATTTTACTGCTACCACAAATAGTGTTTCCCTTCCCCCAAATCTGTTGTATCTTGACATATATGAAAATTTTGAGCTATCTTGGTACAGACATTTTTTCACTTAAGTGTCTAGCACAATGAGTATGAGATTTTGCTGAGAAATTTCTAGATAATAATACAGACATTTCTGATGTACATACATGCACACACATATGTACGCAAATGCATGGAATAAAGTGAAAAGCAGTTATGCAAACGAGATCTTCCAGCATCATCCCATTTGCTCTCCAAAGAACATTCAGGCATGTGCCCTTTATACTTCAGGAAACAAAGAAGGGAACAATCAAGACAGGACCCTAAAGCTTCCATAAACCAATTAACCACTTTGGGAAGCAAACCACTGCTTTTCAGGTAGAATTGAGATAGATGAAGAACCCCTAAATGTGACCCAAGTGTTGTCCTGTGCGTAAGAGGAAGGGCCAGATATAAATCCAGAAGACACAGAAAAGTGGATGAGTCACTGGTTTGACTGGACAGACCATGGGGAGGAAGCAAATGAAAAGTGACTACTGAAGCAAGGGACAAGTTGTACCAGGACTTAAAAGGAGAGCACAAGATTACTTTATCATCTAAAACACAACACCAAAGAACTTTGTTCTTGCAAAGCAGTAGGTGATTTTTGCAGTGACATTTGGGATATGCTGAAGAGACCAAGCAGTTTGTCTAAATATACAAAAAGAAGACTGCAGCTAGCAAGGAAGACAATAAGGGTCCTGCCTTCACATAGTTTAAAAATAGACTTTAAAACCTGTTGTGACCCACAGGTGATTGTGACAGAAAACAGTATCACTTGCTGGGAGCCTGAGGAATCAGTACAGTTTAATTAATAAAGCAATGAAAATTTCCTGATTTCTTATCCTCCACCAGCAGAAGCAAGCCTTAACTGGAGAGTAAGACCAAAGCCAATGATTGAAATCGGCAGAATGAAACGGTAGGCATAACTGAAATAATGACATAGTTTGGCATTGCCAACATCATTCACAACTGCTTACTAATTAATAAGTAACACTTTAATCTCACAGGACTGGACAGCTTAAAGACAAGGAATAAATGCGTATGAAGTCTGATCTATGCGCATGTCACATTTTATTTGCCTTTAATCAGACCCTGCAAAGATCCAGGCACATCCGTAAATGTAATTCTTGTTCTTGGTTCACATTCAGTACACCGAAAAGGGAGGTACAGCACAGACAAAAGAGCTTCTAATGCACATTTTAATCTACATAACTGTGCATATTTTCATCGTCTTCTTTTAAAAATATTTTGGTTCTTCATTCTAGTTGGATTTAAACTACTAATAAAACTGTACTGTAACTAGATAAATATTTCCTGCTTGTTACTTTACTTACTTATATATAGAATTTCAGGGATGTTTGCATTTTGCTTTGTTTGGAACAGATTCTAATATACATGCAGTGCTGTGCTGCTCCAGTACAGCACTGTAAAGCACAGAAGCAATATATGTGAAGCAGTTTATCCTCTTGCTTTGAGCAGGATCAACTACACTTTGCCCAACCCAGTATGTTATTAATCTCCAATAAAGGGAATTCTGCAATATCCTCCATCTGCCTCCAACATCTAACCACTCAGTTTTCTCCCAGTATCTCCAATGTCGCATCATTTTTTCTGCAGTAGAGTTGATTTCTCTTCATCATTTCCCCAGCGGCCATAAAGAACGACTTATCATTCCTGTCCCCTCTCTTACACCCCTTTTTTTTGTATTGAAAGACTGGTATCATGGCCTTCTTAATAGGTTTCTCTCTTTGACACTAAGATAAATTGAGTTTTATCAACTTCTGCTTATACACTTACGTTTTCTTCTAGGCTTCTTCTTATCCTTGTTCTTCCTTGGGCGGTGTCTGGTCTGTATACACCTTTACTCAGGCACACAATATGAAATTTCAGGAGGGAAGATTCAGTTTAGATGTTAAGGGAACCACACTGACTAGCAGTGATGAAACCCAGACACAATCATAGAATCAACCAAGTCGGAAAAGACTTTTAAGATCATCAAATCTAATCATTGTCCCAGGACTGCCAAGATCATCACTAAACCGTATCACTAAGGCCCTTACCTACATGGTTTCTGAACACTTTCAGGGACAGTAACTCCACCACTTCCTTGGGCTGCCTGTTCCATTGCATAACCACCCTTTCGGTGAAGAAATTTTTCCTAATGCCCAGTCTAACCCCCCCAGGTGCAGACTGAGGCTGTTACCTCCTGTCCTATCATAATCATCAGCTGGCCCATACTTGCCAGCTGTACCAGAACAGAATAATGCCTTAGTATCAAAAGAAACTTGCCTATTTTTGCAACAATTTTATGTTGCTGACTTTACCATAAAACCATCACGCAACCATGCTTATTTCTCTACTGCAATCTCTAAACATCTGCTCTCAGGTATTTATTTCATTCTTGCCCACCTCAACTTGCACTTCTCAACATACCCATCTGCACCTAATTGAAAATGCCACCCTCTTGGATTCAGACAGTAGAACTGAAGATGCTTTTGAACGGTGATTCTGGTCACAGGGGAGAATTTGCAAATCTGTAGATTTATATATTTACTCTCTACTTTGTATGCAAGTAATTAGTAAAATTGTAGACCCAGAACTAACCCTCAACAGGACCCTACTTCAGATGCACTTACAGTGTGTCAGCAAACCACTCATCACAGCTACTTTTGGAGAACAATATTTCAAGTAATTATGCACCCACTTAGTGAGAAATCTTGTCCTATTTTACCAAGAATTCCTCAATTCCTTCTGACTATACTTACAGCTAGAGATACTGAGCGATGAAACACAAACACCTACAGAGAGGTGGCACCTAATGACAGCACTTGCCCACACCTCATGGAACAGGCATGGTTCCTGTGCAGTGCACTGGCTTTTGCACACAGAATTCAACAAACTCATGTGGATCCATGGCCACAGAGATCTGCTCAAAGGGATGGCTTCTGTAGGATGGAAAAAAGATGCAGCCTTGCAAAGCTGGCACAGAAGCCATTACAGTTGCCTCAGAAAAACTAAGGTGAAAGCCCAGCTCAAATCTAGTGCATCTTGAGGTCTGACCCAATGATGAAGCTCCAGTTACCTACATGTCTAATGAGTGGGCCAGCGATGTCCACAGCAGTCAAGAACGGAAGGCACTGGGGAAGGTTTGGGTAAGAGACAGAGGAAATTAATCCCTTTTTTAGCCATGCCAAGCTTCAGGCTACACATTCATGAAGAAGGACAAAAGTGACAAAAGAAAGCTGAGTTCCAAAGTGCATTTTACAGGAATATTTAGGTTGTCAGGGAAAATGTCTAACACATTTGCTTGTTTCTCAGCAATTCTCAAAGTGATAATTAATTGAAAAATAACAGTTTCATAGGGGTACTCCTCCCTGTGTGGGAACAACTTTTACCAAATGCCAATTAGTGGTTTCCTGTTAAAATCAAATCAAGCTGTTTTTGATAAAGCCTTTTAACGAAAAATGGCTGAAGTATGAAAATTTTACCCACATATATTTCATATAAAATCCCAAACTGACATAATAGTCTCACAACTAATGTTTCTGGTATACAAAATTCCCTCATGTACTTCTTCATTAATTTCAAAAGAAATGTATTTACTAAATATTTAAATCACCCAATAAACAAAGCCTTATAAAAAGCTTACAAAAGAAAATTGATGGAAGCCAATCTTAATCAGTCCTTTTGAGATGCTCCCAAAACTCATATTTTACTGATTATTTATTCATCCTTCAAATTTATGGCAAATTCAATGATTTTCTAGCTAAGCATTGTCTATTAAATGCATCAGTAGATCTAACTATTCACCAAATAGATTCAAAGACTGGCAGTAAAATAACAACAATGAATGCAAAGATTAGGTCACCTACAACTCCAGTATGTGCCACCTACAACTCTAAGACACCTGCAGCAATGAAGCATCAGCAGCTTGAACTGCTTGCGTTGGAAGTAATTTGGTTAAAAGCAAAAGTTAGGGAAACTTGGAGAACAGATTTAAAAATCTTCCACTGTACCAGACTGAACGCTCTTGGCTATGATCACTGGTTTCTGCCTTGTGTCAAGTGACAACCTTCCTCGCAAAACACCCATTCCCGTCCAACCTTCTGCAGGCGATCCTCGTCCAAGTCTTCTCTCTTGCTTTTATTTGGGTTGATACCCAGTGCTAAGGCTGTTCCACGATTTTTGTGCCCTTCATCCTGATCACAACATTAAGCCATTTTGACTGCCCTGTCTTGTAGGTATTTACTGTGTGTGAAGTTTCCTCCTCAAATTTACACTAGATACACATGTACTCAACAAGCTTTTCAGAGGGTTTCAAAAGCATCAATAAAGCAAACTCTGCTGCAGCACCTCTCATCCTGTACCTTGAGTGCTCATGCTTCCACTCCATTCTAGAGTGTGCCATGCTTTAAATGCTTCATTTTTGTTCTTGCATTACCATTAATAGAACTCAGCTTGATTAAGTGCAGCGCTTCCCTCTGCGGTCTTTCTGGTTATGTTGTAAGGCATCACATACCCTCTCTTCTCTTCTTCCCCAAGTAACAGAAATTTGAAGTACTTTGTCTCCTCACTTGTACAATTTCCATGCTCCCAGGTTTATCAACTCTATGAACTCTATGAACTTATTTCTAATACATTCAATGCTGTTGCTCTGACTCTCGTCACCTAGAAATCAGCTACCCCACTTCCAGGAACAGCAATGCTATCTGTGCAATGCAAGCTGGCTGTTTATCTTCTGTAGTCATCTGAGCCATATTTTTCACCATCCAGTTCATGATCAGTCATTAAAAAAAAAATAAAATACTATAATCATGATACTCTCCTGCTTTAATAAATCACCCTGACCATGAGTGAAACACCCTGTATGTGATGAGATTAGTCACCTTTCCAAGGAAAATGCAACTCTGCAGTATTACCCATATGTATGATCTGAATCATCAAAGTATGTCTTTGCAATTGACAGAGTGCCACATTTCAAAATTCTCCTGAGGTTGAAGTAGTTGCATATGAAATGCCAGTAATGGCTAAATTGACACATGCCTCTCTAAGAGGATGTCTAAATGACGTGCCTGGATGCGCTTAGTCTCTGTGCAGACAGACCCAGAAGCCACACACAGCTTTCTTCAGCTCTTTCTTTCCAGTATGACAACTGCAAGGTTTTGATAGCAGGACTGTTGTCCCACATCAGTATCTTCTCTGCTCCTTACTGACAAATCCTCTTTCTGTCCATTCGGGGTGGACTGGTCATGTGGTCTTGACATTTCACAGTTTTCCTTTCCTTCTCTAGCATCTTCTGCAGGGAAGATGATTTCCATCACTAAAACATTACAGAACTGGGGGATGTAGGAAAACTATTGGCAGAGAACTACAAAAGCATACAAATGACCAGCACCAACTTGCAGGAAGATGTGTGGTACTGGGTGGCTCAGGGATGTTCCAATGGTGCCTTCCCCTTGCCTTTCTCTTTGTTAAACATCACCTTCTTGCCTGTCGTGTATTGCTGAGGCTCAAATGTGCTCAAGTTTTTCCTTCATAACCTTCTGGGTCTCTCTACTAACATCAAGCTCTCAAAGCCTGCTTTTTGACCCAGGTATCCTTGTCACTTCTCACACCTATTTTAGCAAAAAACCAGATACTAAAAATGGAATTGATGGGAAGAAAAAGAAAACAACCAGGAAACAAGATTCAAACCAAAATACAAGTTACTAAGGTAATTCGGAAGCAAAGCACATACGAGAATACAACGGGAAAGAACAACAGACTCACGTGCTAAGGCACAATCTGTGATTGAATAAATTTTCCTTGTGACATTACTGGAGTAAACCACAGCTCTAGAGTCAATTTAAAACCTGTGAAGTGCCAAAGTAGCAGACAATCAAAAAAGCAACACAATGCCAGAAAAAAGAGCACATGACTTGCATAGTCTTTGCACCATTGCTTCTTCAAAACATACTGTCACACAGAGGACAGAGTAGGTCAGTCAATGAAGATCAATGATGTCAAAATCTAAAAAGCTTTCTTGTATGTGGAAATAGTACTTTTTTTTTGATTTGCACACAAATTATCTAGCTTAACTCCACTTACACAGTATTAACCATAGTCTGGAAGAGGCCTGGGACAGTTGCACGATCCATCCTCTTGCTCAGAGCCAACTGCACCCTTGTCATTTCTGACAAATAGACAAATGTTTGCCTTATCTTTAAGATACCCAATGACAGACTCTGCTTCTTCCCCAGACCATCTATTAAAGTGCTCTCCTAGCCTTACAGTAACAGATACTTTCCCGTTTCATCACTTGCCTATTCCTTGCTGCTCATTACTTCTGTTCTGCTTTCACAGACATGGAAAGCAAATCATCTCCATTCCTTTACCAACGCTTGTTGCTAAAACAACATTTGTTGCCCCTCTCTTCACCTTTCCCTCCAGCCTTTTTTATGGACAAAACAATGCCAAGTAATTCAATCTGTCCCCACTAGTCAAGTTTTAAATACTCCTGATCACTCTCACTGCTATACTTCAGGCTCCTCAAATTGGTCCATGGCACACTTGCAGGCAAATAATGAGGGATTTAACAAAACCCACTAATCAGCATAGTAAGACCACCACACTTTGGCCAAAGCTGTGTCAGGCATGGTAAGTTAAACCTTCACACCCTCTTTCTCAGGTGAGGACTCTGAAGCAATGGTCTGGTGGAAGCTCAAAGGCCAAGTTCCTCCTGCTCCTACAGCTTCTTGCAGTGAGGGGAAGTGAGTAATGGAAACACACCACCAACAACCACAAGGAGAGGTTTTGGAAGGGCTCCTGTGATAACCAGCAGCTCTGGAAAGAGGAACAGGAGACACAGGCATGCTTTCTTAACTGGGACTACACTTTTAAGGTGTGGAAGAGCAAAAAGAATATGGACTTACAACACTGTGGAAGGAAGCACGATAATTTGGTGACTGAGGAAAAAAACAGGCCACAACCAAGAGTTGCATGGAACAGTTCAGGAAATACTGAAGCACTTTGGACTGCTCCAGAATGACAAGACAAAAGCAATGAACAGAAGTATTATGAGCTTGTTCACTTCATGCATCTTTATGAGCAACAAAGATAAACTGCAATTCATGTCAGGATCCTCAGGAAAATAGGCTGCTAAATTAAAATGCCCTACAAGATAGAGAATTGGTTAAGGGGGGGGAATCACGCTTGGTCTTGGGGAGTCAAGGAGCCAGAAACATCATCTACCTTGGGAGCATCCTGGAGGTGAAAGCTGGAGCCTTGCCAACAGACAGGAAAACTTAAAAGTTCACAGGGGATCCCTGCAAGCCAACCAGTGAATGCCTTGCGGAAGGGATTCAAGCAAGAGCCACTGCTGTGCTTCACTCCTATTGCCTAACAATAGCACAAACAGTGGAAGATTTTTTTTGCACCTCTTCTGGGAAGACCCAAGTCTTCCTCTCAGAAAGCTGTGATCAGCCCTCTTCATTCTGTGTTTTGAACCAAAGCAAGACACCAAGTACAGAATATGAACCACTCAGGAAAGAGCAACCTCTGAGCCTGCACAGCAAGTGCTGCATACTGCTGAAATCAGGCTAAACCCCACAGAGCCTGCATGCACAGTGCCACCACACGACACGAAGCAGGCTGGAACACGTACTGCCAGCAGGAGCCCAAAAGAACTGCAGCTCCTTTGCGAGGCTGGCAACCAAGGGTGTTATGCCACGAATAGTATGATGGAGAGTCCAGCAGATAAAACTGGGAAATTTGGAGCTCAGCAGACCTGTGCCAAAAGCCTGAAAGGCTGTTCCTGGAGGAAAGACAAATGCTGCTGGCAGCTGGGCACTCGTCAGAAGGCAGAGCTGAAACCAGCAAAACTTGAAAAAACAAAAGAGGACTGAGAACATGAACCTGATTAGGCGTTTGATCAAGGACTGCTGGATGAAAGCCGTGTGCTTTTGGACTACTGCAGTGAGTCTTCTTGAGCTGCCTTCACATATGAAACAAAATCATCATCAAAATGCCAAGTGCAAGGGCACTTTTTCAATACTCTTTTTTAATCGATGCCTAAGAGACTACCCTGAAGTTACCACCCCTCCTCAAAATTCTGCATTTTTAAATCATCATTCCAAAATAGATTCTTAGTATTTGTGGCAAGTGACTGTTCTGATGCTTGTAAGGATGCCCTCTTCTGAAGAGTCACCAACGTGGGCTCCATGCAGCAACATGGATTTCCCTACTGTACACCCATAAGACAATTTAGGAGAGCTAACAAATTCACAGCACAAGACAGCATGGTTGCAGGCTATGCCTTAAGGTTATATTACTCACTTGGGTTCAATACACTATACATGCAAATAAAAGTAGGTAAATCACTGCTTCACTTCCCAGCTAAGAGACAGCACAGATTTTAACACAATCTCAGAACTTGATGGATTTCTAACACAAATGTTTTCTGAAATTGTCACACGTAGAAAAACATGAATGTTCTCTGAAACAATACTTATGCTAACCTAGACACTGGTAGGTATCACAACTAAGCTGTCCAGCTGAAGTGTGAGAAAAACTGACAATGTGAGGTTTTGCTTCACCAAACCCATAATTAACTTTCATATTTTGCTGTATATTAGTAGAAGTCTCTTGAAAGAACTGACACAAACCCAGCTGAATGCTCCTAGTTAAAAAAATTGACTAGATTCCCTAGGAAGAAAATGCTACATAATAAATATGCAGTTAAAGTTAATGGGTATTTCAAAATACTTCACAGATGAAAGTTAAATGAAAAATAAAAGTTAACTATACACGTACCCCAAACTGCTTTAGTTCCTCTCACACAGGGTTTTATTTCCTTTATGAAACCTTGCTTAGGAGAAATTTTAAAAGAAAGCCAAAAAGATACATTTTTCCTTTATTTAAGCTGTTCCTAAGTTCTCAGATTTCTAATACTTACGTTTTTTTTTTTTTTCCCTGTTGTTTTTTTTCCCCTATTGCTTTCTTTTTCTCAAAAAGATTTGGAAATGATAATATAAACCACATAAGCTGCAGTAACTGAAAATAAGACCACAGTTTTAAATCCCTATTAGTATGAGTTATTAACCAGAAAATGGAAAGCTGGGCAAAAAGGTGAAGTTTTGTATCTTATTACTGATTCTCTCATTTAATCTATTTTTCAGTTTATTGAAAAATTTTAATGTATAAAAAATAAGGATAGCTGCAAGTGAAGACTACAAATCTCAGGCAGCATCTTGTGCATGAAGTGTCTCATATATGTAAATGTATGCAGACCCAAGACTCAAATTTCACAGGCAGTTTCTGCAGACAGAGTGATGAACTATGCAATTTGCAAGGTGAAATCTCTTCTATTTCCCCTCGATATCCAAAGGATACTTCAGCAAGCTGCTTCTCACTGTTGTGGGAGACCAATACAGGTATTCTTAGCAGTGCTTTACGTGGGAGCTGAGGCAGGAAAGGACTGCAGTCCTACGTGGTACCGACCTCTCAGCACATTTTTGTCCCATAAGCACGTATGGCACATCACATGGCACAAGTGGGATCCTTTCGGATCACACAGCAGAAGAGGAAGGGATCGCTTACCCTGTCCAGTGTTCCAGGCCAAGCTTGATGAGGCTTGGAGCAACCTGCTCTAGTGGAAGGTGCTCCTGCCCATGGCAGGGGGCAGAACTAGATAAGCTTAAGGTCCCTTCCAACCCTAACCATTATGTGGTTCTTATGATTCTGTGCCTGCACACTAGGTCAAAGGGGCAAGGACTAATCTGTCAAGAAAAGGGGTTGGGTGGACAGAGGTCCCATCAGGGTACACCATATAAAACACATCCTTCTCCAGGCTTTCAGCACAGGGCCTGGCATACAGCAGGAATAAAACCAGGAGCTCTGGCCTGCCCTGATTGCAATGCAGCATCCCAGGCACTGCCGCAAGACACCAGCTGCATTGCTGGATGGCACAAGAAACCACGCTGAGCACCAGGGTGGGACTGTGGCATCTCACTTCCCTTCCCCCAGTGCTGCAGTAGGGACAGACACAACTTAGGAACAGCAGCATGAGGTGGGAGTCAAATGAAAATGTCTCGTGCAGAAGTGAGAGACTCGACAAATCTGATCACAGCGTATGTTGGAAGAAACCTCACAATTCATGAAGTCATTCTGGTCCATAATTAACTGAAAATTAATTACAGAATCTTGAAAAGAGCATAAACCAAAAATGGGCCAGCATACCTTCATAGTGCAGTTGCTCACTCTGAATCTCTTCCAATAATTAAGTCTAGCATATGTCACCGGAGTTAAAAAAAAAGCCAACAACAACAAGCCAACAAGCAAACTATGATACCCGAAAAAGTTTTGGAGCCCTACTTGCCAAAGGGATGTCTGTCTGTAGTGCACACACAGACTTTATAGAAATGAGGAGGATGAATTAACACGGTATTTGGATAACTTCAGCTTTGCGAAAAACACAGGTTGCAGATGCTTCTTAGAAAATCCAAACGAAAATTGAGAAAAAAACTGTAATTAGGTAAATCATTTGCTGCCTTGATGAATAATTTTCTAAAGATTATTAGAGGATCTAAGAGCTTGGAAAATGCTCCAATTTTTTCAACAAACAAAAGGAGGAAGTAAACAATAAAACTGCCAAATTAACTTGTTGAGCATTCATGAAAAGGTGTATTTTGTATCACTGAACTACAGATACTTATAAAAGGTGCTTAAAGTATGGCACGCTGCCACACATCAAAATATTATTATTTTTGGGGGTTTTTAGGAAAACAGTTGTCAGCATGCTGGGAAGCAGGAGATCCACCACCAAAACAAACCTGCGACACTTTCACACAGCAAACAAAAGAAAGAACATTTTGAAAATATTGACAAAGAATCTAACCAAAAGGGGGAAAAAAAAACCCAACCAGCAACAAAAACCCAAAGAAAAGAGTTCAGTGGATTAATTGGAGATTGTGCAAAAATGTGCTGAAGGAAACATGGAAACTCTCTGATTTCCAGTTTTCCCCTACACAGATTAATCTCTTCAGTAACAACATGAGGACAATAACAAACTTTCAAATTACAATTTGCTTTATAACCCCCCATGGCAGCAAGCAGGAGGAGCAGGTTGGCAGCCCGGGGTCTTTCACTTCTATCTGAAGACAGGGAAAGCTGCAAAAGAAAAGTCATGGTCTTTTCAAGCCCATGAGAGACAGGACCTTGCTCCCCAAGGCAACATTTCTTCTACATCAGCTGGGGATTTAATTTTTTTTTTCTGTTAATAAGAGGATAAAACATTACAATTATGTACAAGTGGAAAAGAAGTGCCCATGGCTTCAGGAACCTGCACACATTTCAGGCCTGAGCTATGCTTGTGACCCTTGTGCATATCATCTTACTCTACTGCTCAGGAGCCAAACACATTGGCCTCTCTGATACAGTCTGGGGTTTGTGTTTACCTCCACTTTCATTTGAAGGGTGTGAGCTCAACTTAGATCTGCTGCACAAAGAGCACAGCACTGTGCAGTGTGACTCAGCTGCAGAAAGGACTGTGCTGCAAACAGGACTTGAACTACACTGCTTATAAATTCATTTTCCTCCAGCTCCACACAGATCGCACTGCCTAGAACAACACTCGTGCATTTTGCCTATAAGTTCAACTTATAAAGAGTTAAAAGTCTATCTTTATTAGCATATATTCTTGGCAAAACTTGGCTGACCAAATGAAGCTATAAGCTCCAATGCATCTTCATAATAACATGAACATATTCAGTCTATTTGAGCTAATTATGAAAAAATGTTATACTAAACCTTGGAAATTTGTTTGAAGAGAAAATTACTGGTTTCGAATACTCATTAATCTCTCTTCTTCCCATTTCCACCTCCTTTTTTGTGATTATCTCTATCCTATCAGAACTCCCCTGCAACAGCACACAGAAGTTCCCAAAATAAAGCCTGAGATGCTGTGTTGCTCCTCTGAAGATGCCCAATGCAAAACTGAGCCCAGGCTGAGTGGGGCTTTGAGCCCCACTGGTCTGCCCATGGCAGAGGTCCTTTGTACCCCAAACCATTCTATGATTCCATGATTCTCACCACAGGGAAAGAAGAAATACCTAAGCAACAAATGGCCTTTCTACTAACATTTTTTGCCAGACCTGGACAGGCCCAAAGGTTGAAAGGTGTGTTAGCACAATTTGGCAAGCCTCAGAGCCCCCTACACAGTAACTGTTTCGGGGCAGCAGGCACATTGCCTCTTTCTGGCAGCCCTCCTCTCTGCCTCCAACCTAGCTGTTGTCTTCTGGACCATGCAGCAGAAGGTACTGCATTGCATTAACATCCAGAGCCATACCCACACTGTCTCACTCACTGCTGTAATGGAAAGACCTTTTTATGCCATTTTAGTTCATTGTGTCATAAATGGATCAAATCAGGAACGAGAATTTCACTTTCGTTTCTCTACATGAAGAAAATCACCAAAACAGCTGAACAGCAAAGCTCAACCGCACACCAGATGTACACTATGGAGGCAGACTTGGCCTTCTAGGTCATTAAATGCAGATCGCTAATTACAGTTTCCAGCAGACTACCAAGCTCCAACACAGAGAAAGATTTTCAATGCATTCCTCATTTAAAGCATTCCAGCCAATGTGTCTAAATAAAAAAACCATCCCCTCTCAAGCAAAGTTTACCCCTCCCTTGTTTTTCACTGCAGACAACACTGTGTGAACACATCCTTTGAAACACACTAGGAAATCGCAGTGATGAACTCATGACATTGAAAGTGTCACATGTTGCTTTTCAAAAGGTTATCAAGTCAGATGGCAGTCCCGTATTCTGCTGGAGTGGCTAAGCACACATACCTGTCTAGAAAGGCATGGCAGCAGAGGATGCCCTGCACCAGCTGCTGGAGGGCTGCAGCAAGATTTCCAGCACCCCAGGGATCTGGGCTTCCTGCTCCACATGCATTTTCAGCATCTTTTTTTCTGGAATGAATGAGCTAGTACCATGGAGCTCCCACTTCATCAAACAAAGGTGCTGCTCTGCTTTCCTTGCTAGTATCAATAGCGCAGATCAAAATCAAAGGAAAGCTGTCAGCACCCAGCATGCCACAGTCTGGCCCCATTTTCTTTTGGGAAGCAGAAACAAGAGGCCTAGAAGGCAACTTGAAGGGAAAGGAGATGAAAGAGGTCTTAACAGGGCTAACATCCCCAAAAATGTAAGAAGTTCTTTGCTTGAGTATTTCTGCCAGGAGACAAGACAGAAAAAGACATCTGGGAGTTAGAAAAAGGTACCAGGCAGAAGGCAGGAACCAGGATTTTGCATATAACCTATGAAAGACAAGCAGCTAAATCTGTCTGTAGAACTAAACTAAGCTACTAGGAGAGAATAAGTCCAGGAGGATATAAAGCAAATTGGGAAATGATTTGGAGGAATTAATGTGACCGTGCTATAATTTTCTGGAACAGTGAAAAACACTCTATAAGGGAAGGGTCACTCTGTGCATCAGGGAAAGGACCTGCAGCAGTATCCACAGCCCCATTCACAGACAACATAAAAGTAGATGGGGAAAAAAGTGATTCATAATACAATTTGCTCAGGTGATAACTTGAAACAAGACGCCCACTGAAGCACAGCCAGAATTGTGCAGACATCGCAATTGAAGAACTAATAGAACAGAAAAAAAACCCTACTGTAAGTTTTGCTATCACATTCTTTTCAAAATACTGTTGATAATAATTAAGAAAAGGTTTTGCCTTTTTGTTAGTAGCATACACACAGTGAAGTAACATTATCTAAACTACATGTCCATACAGTTGCAGAAATAATCCAATATAAATGTTGAACAAGCAACAAAAAAGTGGAGAGGTTCACTACATGTTGATTTGCTTTCACGATGGTGTAAAATGTTTCCAAGTATTTAAGAGAAAGATCAACATAAAAAAGCGATACTTGTGACCATAATACACATATGCGATACTTGAAACCATAATATTTTTATCTATATAAAAATACTAAATTACTGTCATCATAAAACACTCACTTCTCTTTTTTCTGAGCTATAAAATACATGTCTCCAAAGCCCAGTTTAGAATGACAACAGAGCTTATTAGCTATTAAGCACTTCTTCAGGATAATTCCACCTTAAACTTTTGAGATTATGCAGCTGTCAGAACTATAAAAAGGCTGCACATTTCCTATGTTTTTGCCTAATCAAATTAGGAGACCAAACTACTAATATTCTGCTTACCTCCTAAATTCATTCCAGCTTGCAGACATTTCTGTAATCGACAGGCTGGGCAGTTCTTCCTTCGAATCTTATCAATTATGCAGTCATTCCTTCCCGCACACAGGTAATTGTGCTGTCCTGAATGAACCAAAACCAAAACACATTATTAGAGGATGTATTTACATAATTCCCATTTGTTCTTCTCTGTTGCTTTTCAGTAATTTTGAGCTTCTTATCAATGCAGACATTCCCAATCACATTCTTTAGCCTTCCCAGTAATCTTGGTGACTTGTCATGGGCCTTACTATGAGCATATCTTCTGTGTAATTTGGGAAAGAGTTTTGGTGTGTCACTTATGAGAGAGAACGCATTACTTTTTTCTAGGGAAGACTGGGATTTTTCTTTTTGCAAAAACCAAAGCTATTTGTTTGAGCTTTCTCAAATCTTCTTACGCATGTCGTATGACAAAGTAGGCTGACAAGTCTCAGTTCCAGGGGCCATTCTCATGCTAAAGAAGTTAATAATCTAAAGCAGAAAGACAAAGTAGAGGTTAACTTTCCCAATATGCTCCATTTCCTTCAACCAGTTCACCAGGTGCCTGATTTCTTATTTTGTTGGTTACTTTCTATACAGCAGAAGGTTTCTGAAGGGTTTATCAAAACAGGCATAAATCACAACCGTATTATTTCAGTCCTGTAAAGCCCCACAAAAGCACTTCTGAAGAGACAGCAGGTATTTAACGCACAACATTTAGAAGAAGGGAAATACATGGCAACCAGAGAAATAGGCTGGCATTTAACAACTTGGAGACTCAAAAGACGTTTTGCTCTGTGGGAGGAACATAGGTAGAACAAACAGATGCAGCGTATCAGATGAAGGGACCACCACATGGACTTTTCAAAGTAAGGTGCTTGAATTTGAGGTGGAAGAATAAAAGAAGCTATGAAGGGTAGATGCATCATGAAAGAAGATTACTTTAGCTGCCTCAGTCCAGAGGTGGCACACAGGGATCTGGGGCAGCCAGAACAATGGTCTGCAGTAGATGCAATCAAAAGCAATGCAGAGGGTTTCTAGAGGAAGGGTGAAAGGAGAAGACACAGAAATACAGCAAACTGTAAAGCAGGCTGCAGGATTTGCCAGCATGCAAGTTCAAAAACCAGTTCTGTGTAAAATACAACAGTATACTGCAGATTTACGCAGTGGGCGCTGTAAGAACTACTGAGCCGCAGGGACAGGCATTTTAGATATAAGGTAAGAAACTATTTACTAAACACCAGTTTGCAATAAAGATGTCTGAAATGCAAGATAGAGGAAAACCAGCAATTCTCATTGCAAACGCAGTAACATCAGCCAGCACCTAAGCAGAGACTCCTAAGCATGTAACAAAGGGAGCAGGCAAGATGTGCTGGAACACAAGAGCTATACCAATAATGTTAAAGTTGATGTCTATGATCAAAGAAAGCATCAGCTGTAGGTGGGGATGGGAAGCTCAGGCATGGCTTATAAGCAGAGCTGCACTGAAATACAGAGGAGGCTGTATTTCACTCCCTGTGTGCAGGGAGTGATAGCAAACATGCAGCCTCCATAAGGGGTCGGAGCAGCTGCAGGACAAGAGGTATAACATATGTTTACCAAGACATTTTCCACAACAAACACGTTTTCTCAGGAAAAAACAAAGAATATTCACTGAGCACAGAAGACCTGGATTTGGTTTTGGGGTCTTTCAGGAATCTGCCTTCAAACTTCAGATGTGTCTACGCCTGACTTCCCTTCACCCTTACCCAATGTTACCTAGACAGTGAACTGAAGTTTGGGCTGTTTCTTGCATGTCTTCACTGAGCATCATACAAAAATAATCTATCTTATTTGAGTGAGAGAACTGTTACTGTACTATCACAAAGGTATCAGCACTCAGGTAACGCTTTAGATGTTTAAACAAGCAGATGGGCGAATAAGGGTTTTTATTAAGAGACCTTACCTAGCACTGTGACACAGATGCAAAACAACAAAACCCATGCAAAATAATTCACAAATATGAGCTCATGAAGTTATGTCAGACATAAAATCAAACTGTACAATATAGTGATGGCACCAGTACCTATCAGCTGGTCTTTAAGTACGCCTGATAAACAAGAAAAAGATAAAATTGTCAGCTAATCACCGAATGATTTGCTAATACACGTTTAGTTTATGATGTGATCTATACAAAAACCACATACTCAAGAGAAAAGTCAACTTGATTTCTATTTATAATTTTGCTCTGTACTGAATTGAGTACATCTAAAGAAATTTCACACAGACAGCATGAGAGTAAAACCAAAGTAGGAAACAAAAGAGCTCAAAATAATGATATATGGTATATATATGGTATATAAAGATGGCTTATATATCCTTAAAATACCAGTTTAGCATCTTTCTGTGGGAAGAGGGGAAAAATGATTATTTTCTGCTAGGAATGCTAGTACGACTGCTCACTGTTCATACAATGTCCTTTGTACATCACAGAGTACTGCAATACCATTTTTAGGCTGCCACAGGCGGGTGCAGGCTATTAATATGACAAGTCAGCTCTAATGCTGCAAAATGAACCCCATTGCAGAATTACCCTCAAGGCAGTTTGCTCTTCAAAATGTACACCTGTTAAGTCAACATTTTTGACTTCTGGTTTCAAAAGCTAATGGGTTTAATAAAAAGAGGTTAATATTTATGTACTCCAGGATAATTACTTGGGTAACATTCTTAGGAATTGTGCAAATGTTTTTGCGTCAATCTCTGTCATATTGTGACTTCAAAAGAAATATTCCCAGAATGGCAGAATACTTCTCTAACTCACCCTTCAAATGGTCTAGGTAGCCTGCAGTTATTACTTCCTAGCCTATCTGCTAGACCAAATGATTTCAGAAAACATAACTTAGTAAAGGTTCATCAATTTTTGAATCATACAACTCTGGATTACTAATGTATGGTACGAAATCTCTAAGGAGTTTTTCTAGTAAGCAAGGCGAAAGTCTTTCCAAAAAGACTTGGAATTTGTAAACCCTTAAAAAGTGGAAGAGATCAGCATTAAGGAAAACCCTCTATGTAGAATACAGCTATGAAATAATAATGACCAGTTTTTCAGTTAAAATGCTTATCATTTATGAAGAAACAAATGGTTTCAGATTTTCATGCAATCAAATATGGTGCATTTAAAATAAAACCAATTTGATAAAGTTAGTAAAGCAAAGAGGGTCGTAATGAATCACTATGTTCCATCTGTGCATTGTGAGCCCCAGTCATGAACATCATCTTCAGAATCAAACAAAACCCTATGCATCTGAAACTGATGCAACTCTCAAGACCTCCAGGGCCCTTCAGGATCTCAAGAGGTGCAAGACCATCCTGCAAAGAGACTGATGTTTTTGTGGTGCCAGATCTCCAGCTCTTTCAAGATACGTATTGATCTGCTTGTGTAGTTTGCGTTTAGCTTAATCCAGTTGGGGGGGGGGGGGGTTCATCCAGTTTAATCATTCACAAGTGGGCTGGAAAGTGACAGAGTAGATATCGAATTCTCATCACCCATGTGCTAAAAGCATTAAGATGAAAGTAATTTTTACATATGCTATCATTAAGTGCACTTTAATGAGCTAATTCCTGTTCCATCTAAAATACAGAGTTACAAAAGATGCCAGGAAAATTTCCTGTTCAAAATAAGTAACAGGTACTACACAGTTACACACTAAGAAGAAATAGAGAGGTGTCCTATTCATAGTAAAGCTAGAGATATATTTGGATTTGCACTTTCCAGGTTATTGTGTCACTACATACCGCAGAATGACACATCCAAACGTATGCACAAAAACACTTTAGTATTTCCAACTCTCTCACCTGCAAAGACTCTTTAATTCCCTGCTTTCACAGGCTTACAAAAGAAAACAAAAACGAAGTATTCATAAAGTTCAGTCTTCCCTCTTCCTACATTTTCTTGAACAAGCCAAATTCAGCAGTGAAGGAAGGAGGTAAAAAAAGCTGTTCTTATTTGGTCTATGAATTGCTGCCAAAGTGAGGCTGCAGCAGAAGTTGTGCTTCTCCCCAGTTTAAAACTCTAGCACAATGACTGAGACACTGGTTCCAAAAACTGACTTGCTAAGATGAGCTTTTTGTCTGTGTGCAGAGTGTGCTGCACTCTTCATGGAGCCGTGATACTTCCAGCCATGTAAGGCTGCAGTAAGAATGGGGTGTAGATATTTCTCGTCAGTAATATTTCTGTTACTGTATAAGGCAAAATTAGAAAATTACAAAAATTTCTGAAATATTCCATGTTTTACTTTCCTCCTAAAAAATTATCTTTTTTTCCCCAGTTTTTTTGAAGTCTAAGTCTGGAACTGCAAATCATTGATGAGTCTTCTACATCTCCGCTCTCTTGTTAAAATAGCAACTACTATGATCAGATGTTATATTTTGTAAGAAAAAGAAGCAGCGTAGTGCTGGAAGAGCATCCAAAGACCGTTTAATTCAAGCCCACTCATGAAAGCATGATAAGACTAGCCTAACAATTCAGGCAGGTTTGGGTTGGTTTTTTTTTTTGTCCCTTTCTCTAAATTTCTCACAAAACCTTCTGAGGAAAGGTATTCTACAACTTCCTCATAAGGCATGTGATCAGGCTAGTGATTACATAGCCTAGAAGCTGTGACTTTCCCCTTTGCATTTAACTCAAACAGGAATATTCTGCAACTGAAAGAGATGTTAACAATCTAAGACATACAAAGTAATAGATTGCTGCCTTCTTACAGCAATCTCATGCCTATCAAAAGATTTATGTTCCCCATCTCTCTGCCAGACTAAACAAATCCAGTTCTCTCAATCTTTCCTCATAGGTCATGGTTCCTAAATCTGTCGTCATTCCTCTTTTTCTCCTTCAGCTTCTTTCATAAAACAGAGTGCCCAAAACTGGGTGCATTTTTCTTGCTGAGTTTCACCATCACTAAGGACAATAAAATGGTTACTTCCTGCATCTCGCGCACAACAACCCTGCTAATGCAATCCTGGACCAGATCTGGCTTTTGGCAACGGCATTAGGTTGTTGACTCATGCTCGCTTGTGTGCTACCAACTCCCAGACCCTCTCCTGCAGCACTGCTGCCTTCCATGTTCTCCCCTGCTTCTACCTGGGAAGCCAGCTCTCTTTTTTCTCTCTGCTAGAACTACACGCCCACTGCAGCATCCCCTGGGAAAGGTAAGGGAAAAGTCCAAAAGCCACTCCAGGTATGACGCTGAAAAGCAGAGCAGGCTTTGGGTCCCGAGACATAGACATGATTCATGAGGCCTCACAAAAGGGCAGGGAAGTGAGAAAACAGGAGTGGCAGCACAGCTAACGATCAAAGAAAGCACAAGTAGTTTGAAAACCCCTCAATGTTTAAAATAGCATCACACTGAAGCACATCAGAATGCACGTAAAATGCCCAAACCTTCCTTATTCCTCCACAATGAGAACTACTACTTTGACTCATGAAATTGCAAACAAAGTTGTCTTCTCCCTGCAGGTTGCCAGAATGGCCAAGCCTGCTTCCAGGGTGTGCAGAGAGAGGAGCTGAAAGCCACCTCCAGCCCTGACTTGCAGATCTGCACATCAGAGCTTGGATCCTTTTCACAGACTCATCAAATGGTTTGGGTTGGAAGGAACCTTAAAGATTACCTAGTTCCAAGGGACACCTTCCACTAGACCAGGTTGCTCAAATCCCTGTCCAGCTTGGCCTTTCAAGATTCTGGACTGGAATAAAGGCTTAGATTTCACTGTATTTCCCATGTGGGAAGATTATCTTCATGATAACAATGGTAAGTGCAAAAGTCTTACAGCTTGGAGTACCTACTGACACCTGTTTGAGTAGGCATGTATAGGTGTTAACACATATAGGTGTTAATCACCTTAGTGCTCAGACCTCCTCTAAAGATCCTCCCGCTGCTCCTATCAGTATTTACCAGTATAATTATTATTCTATATCCAACAAATTTACTGAAGTTACTCCTGATAACACCACTGAATGGGAGGGAGGGTGAAAACTTGTGTTGAATGGCTGTAATTCTACACTAAATTTCCCTCGATTCCATAAATGTTACTTACTGCTCAACTCTGTCCCTTCCCCTTTACACAACAGACTGTCAGATTGAATGAGCCCAGACCCTGCAACCCTTCTGACCTGTCTTACAGACCTTCCCTGCTGAAGGAAAGGCAAAGAAAGGCTGCAGAAAATCATCAGGATTTTCTAACAGAGGCCTCTCACCTTCAGAGTATCTGGTCAGAAAAGAGAACACCAGGTTTTGCTGCTTTCTGATACAGCCCTAATGAAGGGCTTTGCTTCCTACAGCAAGAAATCAGATAATCTGTACATCCTAACATCTCCTTTGTGCTCACTGAGCTATGTGATGCATTCCTTTCACCCAGCTCCGAAACATTCACAGATTTTGTGAAACTGATGTTCTCTCTGCAATCCAGATAAGCTCTTTTAATTGATAAAAATAAACTATTTCTACCTTTTAAGGGCCAGCATGTAACTAAAATTAATGCTAAGATTGTCACAATGATTCTACACATAGAGAAAAGGATTTTCTGTTTGACAGGAATTGTATCAACACTATCAAGAAACAAACTGCATATACCTGAGGTTTCTATTTCACCATCTGCAGTGGGTAGGTACTTGCAAGTAAATTGGCACAGTAAGTATGATGATGAATCTCTTTCCAAGTTTCAGCTTTCACAGAGCCTCTATTTCTCGCAATTTAATAAAAAGGAAAATACCCTCCATTCAATGGAAATCAAAACTGCATTTTCATTTAAAAGGTCCATTTGTTAGACAGTTGAAGGCTCTTTTTTTTTTTTTTTTTTTTTTTTTTTTTTTTTTAGCAGTTGACAACTGCCCAGCAACAGCAGCCTATGTTTGCAGTCACTATTTTAGGCTACATCACATGTCAATTACATAACCTTGTTTTACTGCTCTTGAACTGGTTCGAACAACCTGGGAAACAGATTAGGGCAGTCCCTCCCAGCCGGCCATCCACATGCAACGGCGGGACCCGTCCCCCTGTCGCAGCTCCAAAGGCTGAAGCCACCGCCAGTCCCTCTCTCCATAGCTAGTTACTTATTGCTAGACCCACCTGAGACATTTGATAATTAACTTCCTCAGCTCTGTTTAAACCAGTCCAGTCTGACCACGGTAAACTAATAAACTCAATTCCGCATGCTGAGATTTGTGTGTGATGCAGAATAGGCTTACAAATGGCACAGACAAGGGACAGAACTTGGATACAAATATTGCCCCTTCGTTTTATATAACAAATGCTCAGTGTTTGTATTTTAGATATTGAACCTCAGGGTTTCCTGAAATTCAGTCTGACTTCAGAGTTTTATCTCTCTTATTACTCCACAGCTTTACTCTTATGACTGTATCATTCCCAGACAACGTGTTTTTTTGGTGCAGACAAAGACTATTTGCTAATTGCTCAAGACAGTATCAATCTATTAACATTATTAAAGTGTGGCTACAACACAGGCATCGTCTAAATCCTTCTCTGAAGCAAGAATTTAGAACTTTCCTTCCTTCAAGATAAATTACAGACTTAATTAAAATTTGTCTTGAGTTTGGCAAAAGATTCACCTCATCTGGGATATTTCTTGTTTGCTTCTTATTCCCAATTACCTTCTGCTTCTTCTAGATCCCTGGCCATCTTTCAGTTTCTCTGCCTTTTTATATTAGTGGATTAATCTACCATTTTTAAAGTATTTTTGCATATATTCTTACTTTCTACTCCCTCACCTTTTCTTTCTTTCAGTAAATTTTATTTGCTAACCTTCTCCTTTACCCACTTTCATCTTCAGTCTTTTACCCCTCCCCTGTCCCACAGCTCTTTCTTCAGTCTTCTGATTTATCAGTGCATTATTTCCTTCACTCAGCATGTAACTGGTGATTTCACAGGGCACATTTACACTGCAGTCAAAGGTGTGGCTACAGCTCATTTCATATACCCAAGCAAAGCGTATTAAAACTACCTGGGACATGGATAAAAGCACAATCTCAACAGCAACATTATCTGTAGAGTTTACAAAACCCAGCTAGGGCTCTTCTGAAAGAACAGGCACATCAATTGGTGCTCAAATAGTGAGAATAATCAACAAACTTCCGCAACACAGTGTTTTTCTATATTTTCTATGTATTTTAAACCTTGTGTTGAACTGCTATTTAATTATAACATGTTATAATTAAACAGTGTTGACAAGAACATTCTCAAAGCCAGCGTGTTGGCCTGTGATCACCCGATCTTCTTCCTCTGTCTAATCTGAAATATGCTACTGATTCTTACTCAGTATCCCAGAGAAAGAGCTGCAGGTTGACTTTAGGCAGTGATTAAGTCATGAACAATGACTTACTGCTCTGCACATTAACTACTGGATTTGTTTCCTCCAGAAAGCCAAGTTTGAAGGCAGAGATGAACTAGCAGCTCTTCCTCCAACTGTGACTACAGATACAAAGCCAATTCCCTTTATTTCTGCAAGAAGAGCAGAGAGGGCTCTGTTCTCTCGTGCTTTATATGAGAATGATTTTAAATTGCCATACTGTCATGCACTCCCTATCCACATTTAAGAACACTGACACCAATGCTCTGCCGATTTCAACATGGAGACCGTCTCCTGCTCCTTCACTGTTCCCAGGAATTTTGCTTTCACATGTGGGCTGAGATCAGGTTAAGGAAAACAATTGGTACGGTCTGGTGACCCTGGCAAAAGAGACGAGGAGTTACAAAAATGGTTCTCATTCACTATTTTAAGCAGACTAAAAGGGCACCGATGAGAGGGATCAAGGAGAGAGAGGAAATTTGGCAAGGGAACATGGGATGTAGCCCAAAAGAGGTTACTATTTTCTACAAGAGAAACCATCCAGCAGGGCTGAAATCTATTAACGGTGAGATAAGTGAGCAAGAAAATATACGTATCCTGTATTTGAGCTACATGTGCACATTTTCTTCTGCTGTGCTTAAAACTTGCTGCAGAATTTTGAAAGCTTCTCCAAGCCTGTGCCTGGTGCTCCAGCTACGCCATAATCCAGAAGGACAGAGCCTCCAACACAAAATACGCCCCAAACTGGCTCTGAAATCATTCCCAGGGCTCCCTGTCATCTCCTATCATCTCCACAGGAGGCAGAGTTCATACCAAAGAGCCACATCAACAATGAGTCACAGAGGACAGCTGAGGCCTTCGAAATACAGACAAGCTCAGAAAGCTTTTGGTTCAGCATACTGGAAGTCTAAAGATGGCCACATGACTATGCAGTAACTGCCTTTACATGTGGTCGAAGAAATGCTGAATGATACCAGATAGCACAGAAAAGGAATATGAAAAGCGTCTGATCTTCGCAAAGCATTTCCGATTTGGTGAAACCACACAGCACTGGAAATCTGTTTAGGAGGAAAACCAAGAAGAAATATCTACAGACACTAAAAGAATTCTCTTATTGAGATAAATCATTTTGTTTCTGTTTTGAAACTGGTTTTCAGTTCAACTGCTTTTGATTTCAGATTATAACGGATACAGTAAAATAAAGAGTGAGAATTAGGCTTTAGAGGATGTTGTTTTGACAAAATCACACATCTAATATTCTACAGCATTTTCTTTCACAGCAAGATTCAAATTTTCATTTTGGTTTAAATTTTAACTGAAGACTAATTTTGAAGTCTCTAGATGCTGTTATTTGCAGAGCGGTATATAGGACAGATTTATAAGAGATCACATTGTATGCATGGTGCCTACTTCTGCTTTCCCATGCTAAAAATCTGATAAGGCATTCTTGACATACTACAAATTTCAGTGCACTTTAGTGGAAAATTTCAGTGTACAAGAAATGGCCTAGAAGGGCTGGAAAGACTTTTTTAACAAGCATCATGCAAAAATCTTGAACTGCAACCGAAACACCTTCCATTTTTGCTGATGAATGTGGTCAACTGCTCTGCTACATTTACTTACACGAGGTAGTATATCCTGCTCCACAACTGTTACAACTGGATTTCAGGAAGTACACTGCATAATATGAGATTTATATCAAGTTCACTAAAGGGAACGTTTAAGAGTGTGCATCGATGTATTCTGGAGTATGGAACACTAACTGGTAATGTAAGGACTTCTAGCTGACTGTATGGCTCCCTAAACCACGCTCCTTCAGTAAATACTCTACTGAAAATGTTCACCTCTGTAAAAATGTTTGTATTCGTAAGTGTATATGGGGCTAAAACCTGCTAGCAGTAGTCACTATTTCAAACAGCTTAGTATGTCACACCATCCTACTGGTAACATTCAGGCATGTATCAAACTGTCTTTTGTTTAATAACACGGAACAGGAAAACTAAGAGACAAGTTCTGTTCTCATAGGACAGACAGACAAAATGAAGCTATAGAGCATTAATTCCACGTTTTGCAACTCCATTTTATAATTTGCAAATCCGGGCAAACTCCTTCAATGAGATGCATGTTATTTATATAAGATATTACTAGAAAAATAGGCAGTTTGCTTCACAAAGTAAAACTTTTCCCAACTCTTGATCTCAGTGACAATGTTCCGTTAACTTTCTTTTTTTTAAGTAGCTACCCTTTGGTTTTTGCAAGCATTTTGAAGTTCAAGTCTGTTGTGTTCTTGCATTTAGCATGCTCAGCAGATCATAAATTTTATTCTGTGTGAATGACACATTATCTTCAAAGCATATTTTTCTCTTGCATTTTTCATGTACAGTTTACTACAGCTCAGACTGGAAATATGCTAAATTCATAATGATGAATATTATTATAAATAATAGTGACAATTTAAAATATTGTCAGCAGATACATTGACAAATCTTTTCCTCTGGAACCCTGGCAAGTAATAATTTCATCTGAAAGGCTGCAAGGAATACCACTGCAAAGCCTTTTAGCAGAATCTCTTGATATCCCCAGCACAGAAATGTTGACCAAAGTAACATCAGACACCCACCAAAATGAACTCAGAAAGTCTTCTGCATTTGTTTGCTGGCTTTTTAAAGAGAAGCCTGTTTTACCCTTTGAAAGACGTATATGCCTACTTATTTTCTTTGGTTTTTTTTTTTTTCCCCTTCTCAATTTATTTGTTTTTATCAGGAACCTCAGCTCTCTGCTATTCCAGGTAATTCTGAAAGAACACAATCAGAAGAAAGAGGATGAGGGGATAGCAGATTTGATGATTATAACGAAGGGATGAATGGATCTTTACAAGCAATGCCCCTGTAGTCGGTGCAGAATTTCCAGGCTGCAGAGCGATGTGTCCCAGCCTTGTCCACACCCTCAATTCAGGACAGGCTTGTCAGGTACCTCTGTCCACAGTCCCTCCTCACAAACACCTGACCAGGATAGGGCAATCCCCTTTGCACCCCTAAAAACAGCTACTTCATCCTTTGCTTACTCATCCAACCTCAAGAGGCTGAGTAAAGTATCACATTGCAGCAAAACTATTGATGAATCAAAGCTTCATCTAATTATCCCAAATTTTACTAGACATCATCTCACAAGTGACAGCCCCATGGCCCCTTTTTCCAGGTGTGCTGAATTCAACATCTCCCGTCATGGCACCAGCGCCAGCATGACCTCAAGGCAAAAGCAAATCTTGGCTTTCAGTGACAGCCATTGTGCCGGGCGCCAGACTCATCCCTTCATTAGTGCACCTTTTCACTAGGAGTTTCAATTTGCTTTGGCAGAGAAATAAATCAGTGATCCTTCACAATGGAATCATGCTAGGTCTTGAACAACTGAAGCCACGGATGACTCAATCTGCATCTGGTGATTTCAGCACCTACAAAGTTATCAGTGGGATTTTAAAAAGGAAAAAAAAAAAAAAAAAAAAAAAAATCACCTTTTAAGGCATGGCAAATTTTTCATAACTCATATGCCAGAGTGAGATCTTAAAAGGATCAGGACTTCCCTTCATTACTGGGGAATGGATATTTAGGTTAAAACAAATATGCCAAATTTCAGCTCAAATGACGAGGGTCATTGAAAGCAAAACTGACAAAAGTGGACATAAGACAACCAGAAAAAATCATCTTGGGGCATAAATAAAACATCACCAAGCTATAAATCAAATTATTCCATTCTACTTTCAAAGATCATTCTGCCTAATTGATGTAACTTCTATTTCAAAGTTTGTTTTACTCAGTGAAAACTAAAGAAGCCTGGATTAGGGCAACTGCTCCTTCATGATATGTATCCTCACCTCTTGCATCCAATACGTTTAAGAAAAAACAAATACAAAACTCCTTGATCTATTCACATTTAACTTCACAAGGGGCATGTCTGAACGCAGATTTTTGTACAGTTCTAATTCAATTTTCATAATTAAAATTCTGGTAGTACTAAGCAGATTGAATTAATTTTCGTTTCCTGCAAGTAGCTATTTAATACGAACTCACGTGAACTGAAATGTCACTGCTCAAGAAGCACAAAAATCCTTTGGGTTAACCTTCAGGAAATACAGCAATTTTCCCATTAAAGTGACAGAAGTTAGCCATTGCCAAAGCCCAATCCCTTCAGCAACAGAGAGCAGGTCTAAAGCCTGAAAGAGAGGACAGTGGTCAAATGGCTGATTGAGGGCGGTGGTCACTTAGTGTTAAGCCATCATAACAAGTTTAACCTCAGTTTCACATAGATGACAACCTATTTTTATATTCCGTAAATGGTGGGCTTCACTCCTGGCATCAAAAGCAATTAGTTTATCTTTGAAAAATGATCGTGACTGAAGGCAAAATTTCACTTGTTTGAAACACATTTTGTAAGTCAAAAGTGATAAATAAAATTCGAATTACGAAAATGAAAATTTTAAAAAGGTCACTAACATCAAAAACCTGATCTGCCTCCTACTTATGACAGATTTCAGTGTGATGTAGTGCCCCCCAATTTATAATTATGAGAGGATAATCCAGTTCTATGCTCTTCCTAACACAGCCCAAATTTCCTAGCTCTGTTTTGCCATCTTCAGAAGTAACTTTGAAACTGCCAGGCACCAGCATTAAAAGCTTCCCTGAACAGGTACACTCGTGTCTGAAAACACAAAGAAAAGATCAAAATGAAAATTAAAAGCAGATGCACTTTATGTACTAAAAGGTTTTTCCACTTTGATAAGTGGATTATAATGAAGTGTGGCACCATGTTTCATACAATTTATTAATCCAGTCCCACTTATTTACACTCTGAAGCAGCATAATGATTTCAAAGTTGGAGCACAGCCAAAACTCACATGCAGAAATAATTAAGAAGTTATGTGGAAAGATTCATTGTTGGGTTTGGGGGTTTTCCAAAGAGAGAGATGGACTTTTAGTTAACCAGAAAACCAAAGTTAGAGAGGTTGTAACACAAAATGAAGTGCGGAAATGAACTAATTTTTGAAAGGGGATAGATGCTATCAAGAGAGAACTGGAGCCTGACTTGCTCTGCCATTACAGCCCCTCTAAGCTTACTCATCAGCTCTACAGCTTGGCAAAAAATGCTAAGAGAATAAACCTCAAAATACTGTAGAAGCACAGATGGTAGGAATTTCAGAAGAACAAAGCAAAGCTGGAAAGTGGGGAGTGTAGGTCATTGTGGGGAGGATGTACGACCAGACGACACCTCCATAATGCTTCTCTGACCTCCACAAGACACACATCATCATACCCATGGACTTTCTTGGACTTCTTGAAGGTCCACACTTACTTCTGCAGTAGTGTTTTTGGCAAGACAAAGCTGAAACTAGTCCAAGAGTGCAAAGCCATTTACACCTGGTACAACGCGTAGAGAAGACTGCAGGATAGAAGTGACAGTATTTTACATCTATGTTATCCAAGTATAGATGTCTGCATCAAGTAAAATGGGAAATCAGGCTGGAAGTGTAAAAAAAACCACTATTTCCTTGCTGAAAAAAAAAAATAAATACTGCTGGTCAGCAGTTCCACCCTGGGCACAACACACTCCTCCTGCCTCTAGGAGCATCCTTACCCTTCCCATTTCCAAAATAATGGTCCCTGAAGACGCTGAGCCACCCAGCAGATCAGGAGTACTTATTTTAAAGGGTGAAGTACACAGGTACAGAAATACTGTTGGAGATGCACTCCTGGAGGAAATATATTTTATTATTCACTGATGCACAACACTGAGTCCATTTTATCCACTACATTTCTCAGCAGCTAACTTCTCTCTCCTTCTATTCCTCACCTGAAAGAAATGGTTTTGCAATAAGCAAGAAATTTAGAATCCAGTTGTTATTATTTGGCAAAATTTGCTTGATGAAAAGACCCTATACCAATTCTGCCATTAAGACTTTATACAGCAAATTCCCACTAAGGACAAGCCACTGACAAATGCACAGTTTATCACATTGGGAAGATACCCGGTGGAGTATTAGAGGGACTACTGCTCATTTTGATCTTTTCATTGGAAGCAGGAAGAAAGGAGGAGGAGTTGTCAGCACGTGGACAGAAAAATAATACAAAAGGTTGTAGAGAAATTAGATGCAAAGACAGGAAACAGGCAATAAAACTGCAGTTGGAAAAATGCTCCTGCATGTACCAAGGGGGTAATTCAAAATAAAGAGTTAACAACAAAGCAAAACAACAAAGCAGAATTTGGAAAGCTTCAACCTGGAAAGAAAAACCTAGGAATAAGAAGATAACCTGGGTGTAAGAAGCAGAGGAGAACTAAGTGCCAATAACACCTCTGGCTCTTTCTGTAGGAACATTACACAGCAGAGCAGGTTGGCATGGCAGTGTTCTCTATGCATTTCTTTCGCAGCCACACCTGGAATACTGTATGCAGTTCAGGCACTTCATTACTGGAAGATATAAACCAACTGGAGGAAGTCCAGAGAACTGGAACGGAAATGATTAGAAGCCAGAGGGAGTGATTTACCAAGAAAATTCAGAGTAGCCCTTTACCGCCTTTAACTTCTCTGATAATTAGAGACGGGAAATGATAACAGCCTAGCTCAAGTCTCCAGTCACGTGCATTTAGTCCTTTTGCCTTGGGCACTTAAGCACGTGCCTAGTTTTAAGAATAAAGAGTACACAAATATTTTGACCTGATGAAGAGAATAAGATTAAGGGGAAAAAAATTAGGCTACATACCAGTGAAATCCTCCCAGGAATGAATTACGACTAACTGAGCTACCACAAAAGATGGAGATTGTTTTGCCTGAAATTTCAGGTTGTTGCTGCTACTGGGAAGAGTTATTCATATCTAAAGTTTATTTTCCACGAGACAACAGGACTATTAGAAATAAAGCATGTTATCCACATACACAAGTCTTGCAGAACCAAGCTATCCTGCCCAGGTAGGGACCTGACTAAACAAACACTTTTTACCCTGGACTGTGTAAATCAGGAGGAATGGCTCTGAAAAACAACAAATTATATCTCAGCAGGAAAGTAACTGGATTCTCCTAGCTCCTCATGCACTTACATTGCTGAGAAGTGATTTTCAGGAAGGCAGCATTTTATATAACTGTTGAGATGTCAGCAGGGCTCTACTGAAAGACAGGCTAAAAGTTGTGTAGACACTGTCAGAGTCTGGTCTAGGGAATGGGTGATTACCATGCCAAACAGGTTTGCCATGCAATCTTTAAAGCAACAACAAAGAACAACGCCTAACCCCCCCCCCCCCCCAAAAAAAAAAAAACCAACAACCATAAAAGCAACAGCAACATGAAAAACAAAGCCCAGCTGCAGACAGCCTGCAAACAAGCCTGCTGGAGTGCAGCTTGCTATATAATCACCAATCAACATTCCAGGCCAACAGTCATGCTGGGGCATGTAGGGTTCCCCAGCCCCTCTCCCAGTAGGTGAGGCCTCCCAGAAATGTTATCTTAAAGGTAATCTTGTGCCCCCACCTGCCTCCCCAAACCTCTTCACCCAGCTTGTGCTTAAAAACACTTCTTGATGCCCCAAAAAAGCAAAGCTCATAGTTCCAATATGGAGAAATAACCTGGACAGAGTTTTAGCTTATAAATTGGGGGGGCAAGGGGGAGAGAGTCAACACAACCCTACACAAGGAGGAGACCTTGAACACGACAGAATTCTGCAGCATTTACTGGAAAGTCAGGGTTTATGACTAAAATTCTGTTGGGCATGCATATCTGAACAGCATGCAAGCCTAGGCTTTTGTTTATGCAAGTAATGCAAGCTTTATGTTACAATTTCTGCAATATTTTTAGACTTCAATGTTTACCTGCAACCTACATTTAGATTTATGAGCCCGAGAGAAGAACTGGCACAAAGTCAACAGGTCTCCACTTCACTGCATCAGTGCCTTCATTTTATATTACGATTTTTTTAATGGACTTTCTGCAGTACAGTTTTAAAGTTTGGCAGAAGGTAAAATGTTTGGTTGTTCACTGCTTTCACTACTTACAAGGTGGTATCTATAAGTCCAAGAGTCCTTTTTGTCCCTTTTTTCATACAGTATATGTAAAAATGAATCTGCAACTTGGATGAAATCTGTCAAAAACCAGATAATCACCAGTGGATCTTGCAGGACTACATATAGTTAAAGTTGCCTGACACTTCTCATTTTAAGACCTCATTTTCTATTGCTTATAACTTTACCACACATTAGCAGTTAGGGCTGAAATTTTCCATGCTGGATGTCTGCCTCAGGCTGAATTTTATTTTGCAAGTGTAAGAATGTATCAGCTAGAAATACTAAGCTTAGTGCAAAGTAAGTTTGTGAATAAGGGTAGGGAGAAACATGTTGGTTTTCCCCCATGTTACATTTTTCACAGACGTTTTTGAGAAGCTCAAGAGCCTTCACACTTTGAGACAGACCCTTTGAAGCATCACTGCTCTGATACCACAGATGTGCCTTTTGCCATCTCATACATTATCACTTAAAATTATAACGGATCACGGTATAAAACACTGAAAAGTTGCAGTTTGTACGTGATATGATTTGCAAGGGTTTTGGTAGAGGTTGGCTGCCAACCTCCAAAGTTCCCTTCTGCAATGAGTGTGGACCAGGGCAGAGGGTGTGAGCTGACCTTGTGCTCCAGCCATCTCTACCATGTGCCAGGAGGTGCTTTGGCACAGTGACTCCATATAAAAAAATCCCCATCCTGCTCTCTAGACACAGCAAAGGAAGAGCTTAGATGCAAGAGGAACAAGGCATAGGTTGTGGGAGCAAAGGGAACTACCAGGAGCTTAATGAAGAAAGAGGACAGGAGTTCTGGGGAGATAGTAGACTTAAAAGGAGAAAAGTGCCCCCAAAAAGCATTGGGGGAAGGAAGGCAGATGTCAGTGATAGGATACTAGAGAAGCTGGGGAAGAAGAGAAATGGTCAGGAGAGTCTGACAGCTCAGAAGCCGATGACTAAAGGAAGAAACAAAAGGTCCAGAGGTGAGTGCTGGCCAGAAACAGAAGGGGCAGGGGATGCAGATGCGTGATAACTGGATAAACAGATGGGAAAAAAATTACTTGAGAGCGGAAAGTCAACAGAATATTTCTCTCTAAACTGTTAGGGCTGAACACAGGAAACCTAAGACTCAATTCCTCTAGAAGATGGCACAATTCCCCTAGAAGATGGCACAACCATCTCTACAGATTGGAAACTGAAGCCAAAATAAGACAAAAAATATTAGAAGTCTACAAATGCATTGAGCCTGACCTGTCACACCCACAACTGCATTTTTTGAAGCTTTTAGCATTTTTTCGAGAGAACCTGCTTTCCAGGAAGGCTGATACCCCCCTGGTTGGGGTACTGGTCTCCACGTGAGGCAGTGGCTGCTATATGGGAGCTGGAGCTGGGAGCCAGCGCAACTACAACACGGAAGGGATAGAGCTTGCTGAGCCATCATAAAAAGGTTTGGGCTGGGGAGGTCCAGTGCCACATCCATACATTACATTATGACTGGAACTACACTCCTGAAAGAGACTTTGCTAAATCGAACCATGTTTTCCCGCACATGCGGTTGCATTGACTTCAATTAGATAACTGGCTCAGTGGTTTTGATTGTTTCGATTGGGTAAACACGTGACATGGATTGATCTATAATTAAGATGAGCTTTAGAGATAAGTGTTCATGTTTAAGTGGTGGAGTGGACATATTTGTTGCTGCCTGAGGATGAAGGAGTAAAAGCACAAGTCAGAGGAGATCCTCTCTTTGCTCAGTGAGTGCTGACCTCTGTTCTTCATTATTACTAGGAAGTGGTCAGTTAACCCTCATCATTAAGCACAAAAGTGTGACAGAGAGTGCTTATTAATGCGCTGGTCACAAATACGGTCAGGCACCAGAAGAAACCCAAAGCGGGCTTCTGGCATTTTTAAATGGCCATCAGTTACCGTTGTGCAAAATGAAATTAACCCAGCTAATCAAGCACTGGGAAGCCATGGTTCTGCCGAGGGTTAAGGGTTCCCAGGAAACAAAAGGCACAGTATGCTTTTATACCATGAGGGAAAAAAACGTAAAAGGGAAAAAAAACACCCTGACAGGCTGATTAATGAAAATGGAAACATATATTAAATTTTGCCAAATGGTAAATTAACATAATACATGCACTGCACATACAAACTGAGAAGTCCACATCTTAAAGAAAGGGAAGCAACAGACTGACTTCAGCTATCACCAAGTTCATAAGCAGACTACTAAAAACGTGCTAGAGAACAGCTGTGGCACTGCTGCAGGTGACCCTGTTTAGATCCCTGTCCCCAGAATCCTTTTTGACTGCACTCCTCTGTGGACAGGTTTGCTATCTTACCGCTTTACAGACTCAGCCACATGGCGCCCTATGTCCTTTAGCCTGAATTTTGGCAGTGCCTGGATTATTGCACATATTACTCATGTTCTCAAATGGGTTTGCTGTTTGTAAACCATTCTCATATCAGACCTACAGAGACGAGGAAGCATACAAAGCGCACAGGAGAAACAGACAGTCATAGAATAGTTATGGTTGGAAAGGACCCTAATGATCATCTAGTTCCAACTCCCTTGCCATGGGCTGTGAACACTGCCAGGGATGGAGCACTTGCCACTCCTTTGGGCAACCTGCTCCAGCGCCCCACCATCCTCACAGTAAAGAACTTTTTCCTCACAAACCTTAAGCACGTGACAGCTCATCCTGTGACAAAGACAGGACAGACCTGACCACCAGCATTTTTTTCGGAACAAGTACCCTCCTCCCACTTTAATCTTCCTTTATTAATCTTGGCACTATTAGTCTTGGTAACTTTCACCTCCCTGTCTGGAATGGGAAAAACATTTTCATCTTGGCTTGCTCTGTGACCCTTCCTGGATAACAGGCCCTCCTTCCCCCTCTTTCTAAACCTCTGTTTCAGCTGAAATCTTAGTTTGTCCCACATATGGATGGAAATAGTTCAGTTTTAAGAATTCCCCTCAATTCTTCAGCTGACAATCTTCACTTCAAGTGAGACATCTAAGAAATTCACATGCATACTGACTTTTGATTATGGATTGCATAATCCACACAATGTACATGCATACCAGATTCTGGATTACCTCTACCTGCACTATACGGCAACACTTAAGATCTCTCTTTGCCTGATGAATCTAAGTGAGCACCTTTACTTACAGAAGCACATGTAGCATTTCCCTCTTCTTTTTCTTGGTGACTTACTGTTCTTGCATTGTGAGCTTGCTACTGAAGGCTTCAAGGACACAGAGAATGGTGACAGTAACAAGGACTTTCTCCTGTTCTTAGTGGAATTGTAACAGAAAATACAGTAAGTGTGAGAATGGAAATAGAGGACTGAAATGAAAGTTAGAAAGATGATACTGTCCTTCAGATCTCTATTTCTGGAACATTTTCTAACTCTATGGAAAAAGGGATGCTCAAGTAAGCAAATGCATCCAAATTTCATTCAAGAAATCTCTGCTGTTCAACCCTGCTCTATCTTCTAACAACACTTTAAGCACATATGTCTTGCTTGTGCTTTTATGTCCTTCACTTTTTCATAAGCTTTCCATGAGTGACCTTGTATTATTCAACAGCCAGTGAAAGATCTCATCCTTGTCATATTTCCTCTTCCTTCTTTTAAACGAATAATTAAGATGGAATAATTGTTAGGTATTTCTTCTAAATTTCTTCCATGGCAGCAGATTCCTTCACAAAACAGAAGTGAAACAAGGGGTGTGATGACTGTATCCAAGTGGTTGCACTGTTTTCCAACATCTTAATTTTATAAAGCTGTATGCAATGCTGTATTAAAATATACACATATCTACTGCACTTGACAGACTGCCTGCTGCCCTGCGTTCAGCACGAGAGTACCTGCATAATGATACTGCAGAAGTATGAGGGTATGAAATATCACTTTAAGTTCTCAGGACTCTAAAAACCGCTTGAGTATCAGAATGAGCTGTCTGACTGGATGTATCTTGCATGAGAAGTCATTAACAACTACCCTCCCCTCAGACAAATGAATGTGCAACCTGACAGTTTCCTTCATGAATATGGCTCCATCACTGTAGGAATACTGTCTTCCTGTTATTACCGAAAAGACTGCAAGTAAAAGCCAGGATTTTTAAACAGGTTAGTGTTTTTTCATTCCCTTTTTTAATTTTATGAATAGCTTAGTATGCCAGTGCACACAAGCTAAGAAGTACTTATTATTTTTTCCCAATAGTCCATCATTATCATTCTGTTGTATCAGAGAAAATTAGCACCTATCACTTACATAATTTCAACCAGTATTGTTAAGGGTGGAATTTGCATGCGTGATATGGTGTATAGGCTAACACAAGTCCATTTGCTAAGTCCACGTGGTAAAAATGGATGAATAAATAATTGAATGCTTAACTGCAAATATATAATTATTCTTAGAAAAAAATTAGAGCACAAGTCTCTGAAAATACATATAATAATACTCATCTACAGCCAAACACCCTAGACAAAAAATGCCCTTTCAGAAATGGAATAATGAAGTTAGATTCCTAAAATGTTTATAGAAAACTTGCATAAATGCCCAAGTTTTGAAAGTACAGGGCTACTGCTCTTCTTCCCCACAGGCCTTAGCTTTAAATTAAAAGTGTTTTCCTAGCCTAATCAAGAAAAGGCCTTGCAGAAACCTTCAAACTGCAGCTCAAATTGCTCCTGTTATAAAGTTACAGCTCGGTTGTTCTGATCTGTTCCCACACACAGTATCATAGTCTCTCCCTAAGAAAGAAACATTACCTCTTTTAATATCATCCATCAACCTGCTCTGTAATAAGCATCTCTGTTCTGATGCTGCGAGAACTGTTTGCCATATGTCTGCTTCTACTACACGAGTCACATTAGTTACTCGTTACACGTAAAGAAATGAGGGAGGGGGCTTTGCAACAGGAGTACGAAACTGCAAGTCCAGTCCTTTTCTGTAGTAGAGTGAAACATAAACCAATTTCCACATGTAGTAAAATAAATAGGTGGGTACAAATGAGAAAACTACACTCTAGTTCTTATGCCTGGTAGTAGCCCAAATGAATGCAAATATGCCATGAGCAGGAAGTGAGTGGAAAAAAATCCACTACTCTGTATACAGTTTTTAGCAAGAATCAAAAAGAACCAAAGACAAGTGAGGCAAGATATATAAATCTGATACAACTGCATGAACACCGATAGTAATTACACCTTTTCCAGAAGAGGTGTGAAACATTAGATTACACAGTACTCAAAATACTCTGTTTAGCAGAATAGCCAGTAGCACACAACTGGCAAAACCTTTTCTAGGCATCTTGCAAGAATGGTACCAAAAGCTTCAAATGTAATACTGGTTTTCTGTTTTAGGGACATTGCAATGTGTTTTAAAATAATACATCTGTCTTTCTATTGCAGAGGGTATTTCCATTTTGGTATTTTTCTCACCCTGTGACTTGAAAGTCAGCCTACGTTCCAAATCTCTAGAATAAATTCCTAAAATATAACCTTTCACATTTATTTTCTGAGGCATTTATTTAGTCCTTTTGAATTTCGTCAGATATTCTTTTTCACGTAAGAGGCATTGAGTAGTTTAAAGAAACATAAAAACTTACTGCCTTAACCAGTAATTCCATTAAAGACTTTTGCTCTTATTACTAGTCATAGTACTGGTGTACCACTGAAGAAAATACGTAGATGGACACACCTGGATACAAAGCTGGGCAAGCTGCCCTGAGCAGGAGAGTGGGACTAGATAATCCCCAAAGGTCTCTCCCAATCTTACCAATTCTCTGACTACTCTCTCACTTGGACAAAGTCAATCCACACAAAATGGCGCGCTTTTCGTAAACTTAAGCACATTAGCATAGCCTTTGATAGATCTAAAGTCATGAAGTGATTAAGGCATATCTTTAATACCAAAGAAATGCTATAACCAGTATTAGATGAAGTTTTACACAAGGAAGCTTGAAACAAAACAACAGAAAGAAAAGTGTAGCTTCTAAAAAGAAAAAAATATACTGCAAAATATCTGCAGCATATTCAGAAAAGATGGTAAATTAACCACATCGTAATGATGCATTTCAGTAACCCATGCAGAGGAATTATACAGTGTAAAGGTTGACTGAGATATTAAACATGTTGGGATATACTGTGTTAACAAAGGTAAGAAAGGATGAATTTGAGCATCCATAACATAAACTCCCTCTAACGCAAGTATCAGTTTGTACTACAGAAGTCGGATTACTGCCTTACTAAATATACTTCAGTCAACTGGTTTAGGCACAGGTTCTACGACCTTGAGGCGCCTTGTTGCTATTTAGGAAGTGTCACCATCATCAGTGTTTCCTGTGCATGACCACCACCTAGGAATCTTGCTCTTGTTGCTGTCCCTGAACAGGTTATAAAGTCTCAGATTTCCCAACACCTCAAACGCTGAATTCTGATCTTTACAACAGGTTAACCAAAGTCTCTAACTACATTGTGTCTTATTTCTACACCCTCAGTCCCACCTTGCCAGACCTCTAGCTTATCCTGGGGACAGTGTGGATTGCAATATAGGATGAATCTGGACTCCTGCCCTTGAAGTCCACATTCACAAGCAATTGAAAAAAAAAAAAAAAAAAGAGTACAAAAAGGATTATATAGATTTAAAGAAGAAAGAGAGGGAGAGAAAGTCAGTGCCTGAGGCAGCTGAATTGCATCACCAAGAACAAGACTGCACCTCCTTTTCAATGGACTTACTTTATAATAATAAGCAAGAAAAATCACTAATTATCCTCCTTGGTTCCTGAATATTAAACTTGAGATTGAGAGTCTGATTTGCAGTGGTTTAAGCGATCATAGCTGCAAGTAAAATCAATAGAAATTGCACTTTGAACATACTAAGCATTAGAAAAGGCCAACTATTTTTGCTCCTTGAGGTCCTAAATATCATAAATCATGAGCCCTAATTCACAGGTATGTCTGAGATTCATCTGTGTCTTAGCTCCCTGACTGTAAAACAAGGGTAATAACCACTCATCTCATATTTCAAGGATAATTTAAACAATGCTTGTGAAGCACTTAGATATAATAGTGATGAGCACCACCGAAAAGCTCTGTCAGAAATGAGTAATTATGTACTCTGAGCAAGGGATGAATAGCAATCAACAGTTGAAAGCACAGGACCATACACTGAGCAATGAGAAGAATACAAGATATTGAATAGCTGTTCATTAATTGAATGTTATCCAATCTGTTCAATGAACAAGGCAGAGGTGTAATGGAAGAAGTTGTATGTGATTGTGTAATTAAAGCTCAATTACAAATCATTACATGCGGTGCAGAGAACAAAGACCACGCAGGCCACTGGCATTCATTATTTTCATATTTAGTTGTGATTTTGCACACTTGATTTTTTTTACCCTCCCCAACACATTTTTAAAATAGCAAGCTAAAAATATCCCAAGAAGCAAAAACCCACTGGAGCCCATCACTACACATAATATAAGAACACATACAGAGGAGCAGAAATGGGTGGGAGAGGACACAATAGCCTTAGGTGGCCCTGCCACTCTGAAACAGAAGAAAGGGTCTCCCATGCTGCCTGTGAACAGGACGCCAGTAGACCCTACTGCACAGGAACCACATGTACACATGAATCCCAAGAACATGCTCTCATCTGCTGCATGCAGAGTCTTAACACAGACCTTAGGCTTCAGCTACGCCCACATCACACAACTGCAGGTGACATACACCCTACAGAGAAAGCTCATGTACTGGCCACTCCACAGCTGCCCAAGTTACTGCGTCAGTTCTGCAGTAGGAATGGAACTCCCCAGTATGGTGTCAGCAGCTCCTGGCAGCCTTTCACCTGACACCTACTTGTTTCTGCTTGCTCTTAGTGTGGAGAAGGTGCATACAAATGCCCCACATAACCATCTCTTGAAAGAGGTGGGAATGGACTGACCCAAATTCCCTATTTAGGGGTCCGGATTTGGCAACCCAACTGTTAGAGATGGCACCAACAATTCTATAGATTGAAAACAGGTAGTAATTCTGCCTTATGGAATTTCCTCTTTTTAAACAATAGAGCTGTGGGCTCCAAAGCTGACCACAGGCCATTACTGTTTCTCAAAAACCTAATGAAACTGCCTCAGTCTACGTCTAGACTAAACTTAACAAAAGCTCTCCCAACCAACCTTCAACAACCTAAAACTGTGCTGCAAAAAAAGGCTGAATTCCTGGCTTCTTTTAAGGCAATGGGAGATCTGCCATTACCTTTTCCCACTCTATTTATATCCAAGATGCTAGCAGATGCCTTGTTCCCTCTGTCTATAGCAGACAGATCTGTATGTACATTTTATCTAATTTTTTTTTCGTCTGGAGACTGTTTTCCCACTCTCTTATTTGAAATAGGATTAGGAGGTACAAAAAGATGTTTGGTTTCTAGCTTTATATATTTACGTATTTATTTTGAGGTTTCATCTATTTAGAATTTCTTTCAGCCACAACACTGCAAAATTCCTTATCTCTAACATTGTTTCGCTGAAGGTACCTTGCAGGATTATCCCCTTTCAGCTCTTAACTCCTTTACCTGAGACTGGAAGAGCCTTTTCAGGCTCTAAAATTTTCTGAACCTTGCGGGTTGTAGAAGGGAAGTGCCATTTGCTACCAGAACTGAAAATTATAACATTGTTTCGACAGGCTGCCAAAGCAGGTAGATACCAGCATTTTATGAAGTGGAATCTCTTAAGAAGCAGTACCATAGCTGTAAGGATCTAAAGCATCTCACAAAGGATGTTTTATGCTGTTTGATTTAGAAGATCTTGTATGTACATTTATGTCCAATCACAAACTCCCATTTGAATGCTTGTTCATGCTTTAGTTATCCATGTACAGTCGTATTATACTAAGCGTTGCAAAAAAAAAAAAAAAGCCAGCAGCACAACATCCAAGAAGCCAGACCAATTATACTTCAATGACCAGGGATTCCTCAGTAACCAGGCTCTCTCTTAAGGGGATTACCAGCAAATGTGACCAAGCATGAAGTCACCTGATGGGGTCCGGGGGAGCCTGAAGAGGCCTATCTGGATGGGATGGAGTTATTTCAAAAGGACTTCACTCTCCTGAGCTTTTTTCTGAACTCAAAATGAGAAAAGTCATTGCAGGAGACAGACATTCACCCGCTAGTATGAATACAAAGCAACTGTGCCTTATGTATGATCTGAGCACTTCACAACAATTTTTAAAAATTGGGAGTCCCGCATCCCTGGGAAGATCTGGGCATCCACCACCATTAGAAGTGGAATATCCTAAAAGCGTTTTAGTTAGTTCAGCCTCCCTTTTACTACTCCTGCTTCCTTAATTTTTGGAGCCAGATGCACTCTCCAGCCTTACCAGAACACAGTATTAACCAAAAGAGACCTCTCTGGCTTCCCTTCTACTTACACAGATAACCTAATCATATTATACATCAGCTAGTTCTCTTATGCTCCATTTCGAAGCAGGTACTTAAATCCTCCCAACTCTTTTCAATAAAGTGCCCCTCTAAGTCCCTTTTTTTGGCAGTTTACAGCCTTCTCGATATATCAAACTAACTAATGTAATTTTTACCCACTTGCTCTTATTTCAGTACAGTTCTTAGTTCAAAATAAATTCTCCTCCCTCTCAGTTGTATATTCCTCAACTGTGAAATATTTATAGACAGCAATCATATCCCAACTCAGACTCATTTTGGGTAAGCTAAAAAAAGCTAAAAGCATTTAGTCACCTGACATAAGGCACATTTTTTACTCCCCAGATAATTTCGGAAGCCCTCCTACCTAATGTGTTTACTTGACTCCAAATCAAGATGTCTTTAACATGCTGGTGACCAGAAGTATAGTGTTCCGCACAAGTATTTTCAGCATAATTTGTACCATGATGGTGTGAACACTTTCCTCTTTGCTTGAAATACTTAGTGCACCTGAAAACAGGGATTTCGTATAACTACTTTACACAAGTGGCTCAGCCACTTTGGAACTATTACCTAAAAGATGAATTTCTGCCCTTCCCCTGTGCAGCATATGGAAAAAATCCACTCCTTTTTAAAGAAAAGTCAGTTGAAGTATATATGAAAACACTAAACTAATGACTGTGGCATTAGAACATTCGTTAGCCAAAATATTTGCAGCTACCTTAAATCAGCATGCATTCACAGGGCTATCCCACCTCTAGGAAGACTCTGATCTACCAGCATGATATCCCTGTGATGCGTTAAGACACCTAACCACAAGTAAAATACAATTACTGCAACTCAGTTCCTACCACATCATAAGAATGCCAAAATTTCCCCTCTAAGGATGTAGAAGAGCATGTGGAAGCCTGCGTGATGCTTAAATTTGTGGCAATGGAAGGCTGTTACCTAAGATAAGCCAATCTTACCACTGCATATGCGTTCTGTTTAATGCATATTGTGCTTGTGCAGGCAGACTGTCACCTACTGAATGTATCATTTTATAGATGAAGCAGTCTAGAAATTAGTACTCATAAAACAAAGAACAAGACACAGACAAAAGAGAGCATGAGAAGAATAGCTGCACTCAGACCTCCTAGCATTATGCAAGTGTTTTCAAGGACAGACAGCAGCCTGTATTTAAATCCTCATCTTTGTACTCTTCTTTCCTGTTCTACAGCAACACAGGCTTACACAGTAAATAATGGTTTCAATCAAAAGGCAGCAAATGTTGGAAAGTCTTGGGGAAGGGAAGAAATTCTTAATGCTTTTGGAAAGGAATGAATGCAGGTTTTTAGCATTCTTCATATAAAATATTTTTTCAAACCACAGTCACAGCCATTTACCAACATGCAGTTCTCTGTAGCACTGCAGCTGCTGAACTCAACCATTCTTGACTTGTTTTAAAACCAAGACACTTTATCACCTAGATGGTTCCCAAACATACTCCCTCCTTTCTGAAACTCTACCATAATATACTTGCTCTATTAGTGTTGCAATCCATTTAACAGACATCAAACATTTATTCTTGTCATATTTTCTCATGCATACCACATATTCCAAGAGCCACAAAGGAAAGCTTCTCCTCTCATTCTACCTCTCCCCAGCTTTAAAATATTCAGTTGTAATATATGCTCCATCCTTTATTCATCTTTTTTTTTTTTGTGTCACACTTGTTGCTGCTTGTTTTTCCCCCCCTTTATGAGGTGCAACACTTTCTGGTTCCTTTCTCCTACCAGCCTCCTGAACTTCAAGTTCCGAGTAACTAAAGCCAACTAGGAGCAGGCATAAAGACTTCATTGCCCTGAGCAATACTGCCTGCCAGAGCAAAAAGCAAGAAAAGTCTTTTTTATATCTCTGAAAGCATGGAAGGCTGGTGGCAGCTACAAACCTACAATGACTTAATTATTTAAATTCCATTTTACACCTATTAACCATAGCATATCAAGTAAGAGTAGCAGCTGCTACATGCATTTGACCAGCTCAGTTGCCCTCAGCAGATCACCCATCTGCTTGCTCTTCACCTAATATTTCTGTTTGATAGGTTGTAAAACAGATTCTTGCAACAGGTCAGGAACAGAGTCAACTTCAAATCCTACATAGAAATTTCTATGAAAACATATGGACATCTATACTGAGTGATGTCGAATTTAGAGAGGCCACTAACCTTATGAAAGTGGGTAACAGGAAAATTGCAGCCTGTGACAGAAAAACACTGATTCCATTACAGTGAATGAACAGAAGAGTGGAGAGTGAAGAACTGTATGTATAATTAATTCTAGTAATACAGACCAACAAAATTCATGGGTGCATGCATTACAAAATGGTGTGGAAAATGCCTTTCTGTAATATATCAAATTCAGCTTCTAAAGCATAAAAAAACACCAAAAACCTGCTTCTTTAAGTGATCAACAAGGTAAACTTTCCTGTTCACTGATAGTATTTTATAAAAATTTAAGGTATGCCAGTTAAGCTAATTATTCTAAAGCTATGTATACCAAATTCTCATAGCTTGATTATTTCTCCTCTCCAATTCAAATGAAAATATTTACAAGGCACACACAGAGGCTTTAGCTTCTCTACTTTCTACTGGGGGATGTAGAGCCTTGGGGAGCTCTTTCACTTACAGTGCACAGGGAAACACAGAGAAAGACTACCTGCTTCTGAAACAACATGTTACACGTAACATTATCACTTCTCCCCTGGGATATTATGTATCTGGCCCATTACGGAAGAGTTGCACAGCGCCTCTGCTTGCCAAAGAACGGAATTTATGTACCACGGAATTTTCAGGCTGCCAATAGCTTGCAATCCTTCATGTAGTGATCAGTCTCTGGAAGGCTGCTGCATCCCTTTTGCTACGGCAAAACCATCATCCTCAGAGCCTGGCAAAGCAGACTGGGAGTCATCCCAGGTGACTGGCGGGTGGGACCCCTGATCTTGCAGCCTGGGTTGGTTTGTTTCTGTGTTTTCAGAGCAGTCTGGCACAAAGGGAGATGAAGAACAGCTCTTCCCTTCCATGACCTTATCTTTGAGGTAAGCTCAGTTCCCACAGCTGGGCTGAGTCCCTGCAGATTGCTACACAAGAAACTTCATCCCTTCCACTACTGAAGCAAAACCTTGGATAACCTGCTGTTAAAACAAATAGCAAAAGTAGGATTTCTTTGTTACTAGGCTGCTTGTTGAGGTGCACAGCACATTTGCAATATACAGGAGGCCACTTAAGTAAGATAGCATCAGACTAGGCTTTGAAAGATTTCCTTTGGCCAAAATTACCCTGACTTTAAATAGGCAAATTACAAAAGTTCAGGTGAAAAAGGAATGCAACCTTAGAAACTGCTGTTGCTGTGATTGTGCTTCTACTTCAGAGGCGAGACATCTACATTTCTGATATAAAATAATAGAACTCAATTCCAGGTAAACCTGGAAGAGATATCAACAGCAAAATCTAAAATTTACTGACCATCACATATTTGTATTTAAGAAAGAGACAAGCTTCCCTATGTATAACAATACAATTAATTAGTTCTTCCATTTTAAGTAGCCAAAAAACTCCCAGCAAATATGTAAAATAACTTAAAGAAGATGGTGATTTTCATTGTAGTCCTTAGCACTATTTGGAGATGAAAAAATGCCTTCCTTTTTTCTTACCTTCAAGCCAAAGGAAGAATGAAAGATTAGCAACTTAAGAAGTGATATAAATTTTGATTTAGGACAGCTTACCTCATACTTGTCTGGAACTTGAACAAAGGAAGACTAAAAATGCAAAGCATACACAGAGATTGAGAGCAGCCCTGCAGAGAAGGACTTGGGGGTGTTGGTTGATGGAAAAATAAGCATGAGCCGGCAGTGCATGCATGCAGCCCAGAAAGCAAATCATAACCTGGGCTTCATCAAAAGGAGTGTGACCAAGCAGGTCGAGGGAGGTGATCCTGCCCCTCTGCTCTGCTCTCGTGAGACCTCACTTGGAGTATTGTGTGCAGTTCTG